>JAJJMA010194761.1:0-18808 GCA_023529015.1 Papaver nudicaule | reverse complement strand
TGTGAACAATGGCATCGTTTGTGCCTATCACTAATGATTACACTAATTAAGTTTAACAACTAATCTTAGTTTAGTTAAACTAATCAAAATCATTAATTCTAATTAAGTAGGGATATTTTGGTATTTAAGAAAATATGTTGGATAAGGGGTTTTGGAAAAAGCTTAGAAATGACCCTATTTTGTCTTATTACCCGGTCTCCCTGGTAATGGAACCGGTCCCTAAATCAGCGTTTAATTAAAAAGAAGGGTCATGCGTTTCCCTTGGCTGTCCATTCACATATCTAATCTGAATGGCCAACTGTTAGTCCAGGAGGGTGCAGGCAAGGAAGCGGTCCGGGATGTTTAGGATTGGGCTTCCTTTTGTGGCAGATGCAGGTTACGATTTCCTTTCCTTTGGCTAAACTGAACTTCCAATCTACCATGGTTCCATTCCGTTGCATTGCATGAATATGGGTATCTTAATGTACACGCAACTTAGGCATGAATTTGGGCAGCTCACAATTGAGAGGAAGACGAGATGTTGTGCATCATAAATGAAATGAATAGAAGTCTACTAAATAATCAAGATGAAAACAAACAGCAAGAAAACATCATAGCACCATGTCCGTTGCATATAAGCAACACAAGTTTTCATTACACGATATAGATACCACATTTTTCATTAGCATTTCTTTATTGTGTGTAGTACCCACTAAAGTAATGGAAAACTAGTAAACTAGTACTTATCTTACACCTATGTATATGTGTGAGTTAACAGCACCTCTCACATTAGGTTACAGAGATATATTTCCCTCGCCTAATCATCTTCAACATTGTTGACCCGTTCACATTCATCGATCCATTCACTATACCTGTATAATAATAACTTGTTCAGTGACAAGTAAATGGAAGAGAAATGAAAGGATACAAGAACTTCAAATAATCACAAAACATAGATGGATACGAGACTTACACATCTATCGGCTCAGATAAGGCTGCAAATACACCCGAGATGAGATGTCAAGACACAGTCATTAAAGTAAGATAGGATCCACAAAAAGGAAAAGATAAGGTGTAACGCTGAACTCTTCAAGAGAAGAGATGAATTCACCTGCTGAAAAATGACATAACAAGATGAGATCATACCGTTGATTGTCATGCTGAAGCTCTCTTGGCAAATTCCGCATATGGCTTCACCAATCAAGTTTTTCATATCACTGCAACCAGACGAAAGTAATTGCTATCAGGCTCTACTTACACAAAGTTATTACATACGCAAAAGAAAAACTAACTGAAGCGAATCAACCTGACTGTGTGCCCTATGAAATACAACAAATTACTCTGCATTGCACAGTACCCTAGTCTCCATTACATAGACATAAACACCAGGAGATGCTCATAGTTTCTCATAAATTTCGCCTCTTTTGATTGCACAAATAACACAAATCGGAGGCCCGATTTTTCCCGTCAACTGTTTTAAATTTAACAGTTAAAAGGAATTCACTGATACTAGATTTTAAGACGCTATGGATGAAATATATGGATGTTCTTGCAAGCTAATTTCACGCCATTCATTGGAAACAACCACTTAACCCTAAGGCAGCCACCTATGGATCTTACTCCTTATGCATATGTGAACATAAGAGAGGATAGAAAACAAATACTTACATGCGGCATTCAACACTGGTTCCGTGGTTGCAAAAGGGACAACTGAATACTGTATCAAGCTTGTCCATCCGCTTCTTAGTTTCTGGCTTTGCTCTGGACTTCCTTTTCCCCATTTGTCCAACTTGGTTATTTCTGTTCAATGTAGTAAGTGACATGCTTGTTGATAAACTGGGACATTACAGGCAAGATAGCGATATGCAGATAATAACGGTATTTAAGTGTCCCGCGTATCAATAAAATTATCGCCAACATCATAATACATACAAAGGAAACAGTCATAATCAAATATTCAAAAGCAATATCCCCAATTTGATGAGATAGAGTTTTCTTCTTCATAAAAGGAATAATTATAACAGAATGTTCAATAATTAATAAAAAACTATAATTTCTACTGATGTATAAATACAAAGTGAAACATTAAATTGTTTCGAATTACAGTAACATACCCTTGATAACAAATTAGCAAGTTTGAATTGAGAAAGGGGAAAAGTAGAAATATCCAGAAATTAACAGTTTCACACAAAGGTACTCAGAAATTAACAGATCACTAGCAGGTTACCCCTAAACAGGCATCTCAGAAAAGAAAAAAAATCGAAGTCGAGCTATTACCACCTCAAACCATAAAACACACAAAACCATATATTAAACCCCGTAGAAACACGAATACCATTAGCACATAAGAAATGAGCAATGAATAAAGAACACAGAAACCAAAAATTTGTGCCAAAAAAGTGCAATTTCAAACCCTAAAACTTTGGCCAAAAACTAAGATATTTAGGAAAATATTCACAGATCTGAAACTACAAAACAGTGCACTCAAAATTTTAAGAAATTCTAAGAAAACCACAATCAAATTTATTTAACTCCAACATGTAACCCTAGCTTATAAAACTCTAATTTCCCAAGAGTACCTCAATATTTCATAAGATTGTACTCTAAATTATAACCCAACTTCGCAATTGATAACATGAATTTCTACTCAAAAATATAAAAGCTTCTCCATTGAAACATGTACAACAAAATTAACACACACAAAAAAAAGTTTTCTATGATACGATTCTAGAAAGAAGAAATCAAATCTCATAAAATAAAATTATTTTAACGAATTGAACAAGAAAATTAGAACTAACCTGGATGCGAGATTAACAAAAGATGTCTGCAACTTTCACTTTTCTCTTCGATGAAAAATCCCTTTTGCTTGTGTAGTTCAAGAGAAAGAATGCGAGAAGTTCGAATTTATATACAGGAGTGGAAATGGTTCTCGGGTTTGGGCTTGTACATTCATTTTTAGGGGCCCGTGTATCTAACGGCGGAATGTGAGATACCAACGGCCATGATAGCGTGGTGTTGGTCATACATCTCTTTATTAAAGAAATATGGTCCTTAGGAATCGGGCTATCCAAAGCTGTGATAGATTCTCGACCTTTCAATCCCAAAAGTCAATTGTAAGTCATCCGTGGCCGTCGGATCTTTTTTAATCGACCAAAATATAAACACGGTAAAAAAAAAAAAAAAAAAAAACACGCCCTCCTCCTCCCTCCTCTTCTGTTTTGGTTTGTCTCTGTTACCAATCTTTGTATCTCTAACAAAATTCTGTATCTAGCTCTAAGTTTTGTCCATGGCTAAGAAGTATCAACATTGTACGCCACAACCACCAGTACCAAGAGCAGCATCGTGGCTTGATTTTTATGATACATGTGAACCCAATAGCAAAGCATGTACGGAGTCCCTACTAGAACTAAGTGGCAATTCTTTCTGGCACATGTAGGGAGAGATGCTGTGGTATGTGGCCGTAACTTTTTTTGCACATGGATATTTTAGATCTCAAAGAATAGTAAAGAATAAAAGGCGTTGATCAAGATTTGATTACATCATGTTCTTCAGAAAAAAAAGAAAAAAAATTGATTACATGAAACCTACCAAGAGATTTACAGAGAGTGTTGATAGCCTTTCTTGAACTTTTATGCCATCTTGCTGTAACTTCTATTTTCTCTTTAACATCACGAGTTAAAGGTCAAAACTATAAGAACTAACCAGGAAAGGGAGGGGTGGGAGTGGAGGGGAAGGAGTGAGACGTGGGGAAAGAGAGGCGCGGTGTTTGCTATACTTAGGTTAAGATTCACTTTATTCTAACGGTTGAGATCGTCGGTACCGGTTTGATCGGTCGGCTATAAAGAGAGAACCGCCCTTGCACCGTAGTTTGATTGGTTTTAGAAATTTAGAATTGTTATCAACCCTTTGATCGCTAAAGTCATAGATGTGAGTATCCGTGTCCGTCGGATCTGTTTTGGTCGGCCAACTTTAGAATTTGCTAACCCACGGCCGGGGCCTATGGCCCCGGCTGATATGACCCGACCAACATAACACCAGAATTCTATTAAAAATAACAAAAAGGTTGAGCCCCAGCCGTAGGCTGGGGTGATACCTAGTCTCTTTATTAAAAAAAAAGTTGTCCTTAACAATGGGGCCATCCGAGCCCTCCAAAAAGCGTGCGGGGGATCCTGGCCGCAGGATGGAAAAAAGTAAAACAGGGGCGATGGGGCGATCTCGGCCGTCAAGTGAAATTATGGTGCGATCTTAGCCGTCGCAGGAGCGTGTGTCCCCTCCTGGCCGTCCATGTAATTAATAAAAAAACGAGAGGGATCGTGGCCGTCCATTTAAGCCTTAAAAAGCAAATTGCACCGACATCCCTTCTTCTCCTCGATTCTTCTTAAGCTCTGCAATTTCTGAGCTCTGCAAATCTGAACTGTCAAACCCTAAAAATAAATAGCCGCGTTCTTCTACATCTCTTCTTCTTTTACTTTCTGTTCTAATTTTTTTTGTCTCTCCCAACCACTTTTCATCGCACGCATAAACCCTAAATTTACGAGAGTAAACTGTTTAACTATAACCAAGGACGATCAATTACTTTTAACCATGGACGATCAATTACTTTGGTTGCTGTCGGTTGTAAATCTCACCAAAAAATGTGTTCAGTTCTCGGCTCCGTGGGATTGTGTAATTTAGTAATGCAAGTTGAGGATGAAGGGTGGTGTTGCTACCATTGTTACGTGATTCCGTTGGCAGGGATTGGGGCATTAGGAACCTCTGATTTTGTATATCAATGTTTGATCAAACTTAATTGGAGGGTAGGAGGTGACTTCAGATCACACGAAAATTTCGTACTCACCGGCAGAAAGGATGTACACGGCATGTTTGATAAATTGCTGGAAAGAAGCTGTAAAAGCTTGCGCTGCCAATTATCACGGGGAAAAAAAATAGACAAGGTTTTGCAGGGGTGGTAGCCATGGTCTGGACGGGTGTTTGGCGGGCGGTTTGGAAGTTGGGTGAACTAAGGAGAGGTGGTTTAGAATTGAATTTTAGTTTGTGTTAGAGAGACAAGTTTGAGTTGGATTTGGAATGAGTCTCCAGGTAAGGAAACTACCCGGAATAGGCCTAAAACTATTTAACGACAGTTGGGGAAGTGAGTCTATATATAAGAGGTGCTGCAGTGACAATGCAGAGCAATTGCAGAAAAGTGACTGAAGCAATTTTTTTTTTTTTACTTTGTAGGATCCGTAGTTTTGGATGACGAAGAAATTGAAACATAGCCACAAACCATTGAATTTTTTTTACTTTTTTTTTTTTAGCATATGCTTTTAACATTGAATTTGTTTCTTGCTGCATATTCTTTGTTTTCAATCGAGAAACATTATGCAGGGGTAAATTAGTACGACCATGTGTGCAATTTGTTTCATAATCTATTGTCTTAGGTGAGGGCAAACGCGAGGTCGCAAACAAAACCTGTCCTTTGGGAGTCGGAGCACCCAATAATTAATGCTAGGGAGCTTCATAACTCGAATAGTGGTATAGTTTCAGCCTTCTATAAACAAATAATGATATTACTTAATACTACTTATTTTTTCTTAGTTCTGATTAAATACTTTGATTTTGTTTCAATTGGTTTGTGGCGGTTCAGGTAATGAAAATTCGACTAAAATCCATAGATTGGGGAAGAATATCATGGGTGGACTTGCTGGATACACTATACATGGTGGTAAAGCGATCAACAAAGTAAAGAATCACATCTCAAAGCAGGAGAAGAATCCCTGTGTTACTCCCACTGTCGCTGTTCAAGAAGCTGCTCAAAAAGCAACTGAATTTTTCTTGGACGATCCAGAGCATAAGCTTTAACCTTGCCAACTTATTATGCGAGGTTTCGCTGAAGATAGGGCTATGCCTACCAGAATCTGGGTGGCGAATCAGCATGGATATTGGCTGCTACAATAAGACTATGGGTGTATTGGTAGTGGGCGACATCATTGTTCGACAATTGCCTCAACGTTCGATCCGTCGATGAGAGAAAAGAAAGCATTAGAAGTCCTTCATAAGTCGACCTTTGTAGGTGTCAAATGTGATTTTAACACTGGTCATAGCGTCATGGTGTATACCTTCAGGAAAGAGCATACAACTAGCTGAAAATCACCCGTAATGCGTGAAACTCTGATTGTCAATCTGATGGAAAGTATAATGACACATTTGATGAAAAAGAAGACGTTTGGACTTGCACAAAATCGATATCCCTTTGGCCAGCGGTAAGTAGTTTTTAAAGTTTTCCAATTATTGCTATTGATAGTATAATTTCCTTTTCCTGTTTTTTTTTTTTGTGTTTTCTTAGTGATTTCTCTTTATAAGGCCATGTTTTTCTTAATACTAGCAATTTTGTTACTGTGTTAGTGTTTAGTGATAAATTTCATTCATTTATCAGGACAATGAATGAAAATGAGTTTTTTACATATATGTACTATGTAGAAAAACCAGCCATGGAAAGGTTAATTGAATTTTGTGAAGCCTCTGCCTCCCAGGAGCTGCCTGAAGCTTGAAAGTTAGATTTTAAGACGGCCCTGACCTTTTATTAAAACGATTGTTCCCATAAATAAATGTGACACCTCTTAGCTCTTCTATTATAGTTTCAGCCTTCTATATAAGCGGCCAATCCATAAAACCATGCGTTTATTGTTATCTGTGTACGTAATACTACTTGATTTTTCTGGATCAGTGGAAGACACACAGAAACCCAAAAAGAACCAATGCATATGGAGGAAAAAAGGTCGCGGCAGAGAAACAGGATTATCACAGTATGGATTTAGAATGGTTTGAGTATACGTATACTGTTTGAATACTTCCATTGTGCTAGATGTATTGATGGTGTTTCTTAAAAATCTTCATTCTTGCTGATTGTGTTAGTGTATTGTACACAACTAATTCGTAGCCAAAGTATATTTACGTGTCTAATAATGCATTTTACTCGATGCAATATTGTTACACATGCACTTTAGAGGGGCGTAATCTTCCAGGTGCTTCTAGCAATTGAAATAGACGTAAAATTTATACGCTTAGAAAACTATAGGCTTTGTTGCTGCCGTAGCTTATAACCTAGATGGTCGATAGTTTTCTTGAACGGGTACTTTAGTATTTGCTTTGGGAGAGACAATGGAAGGCTGTGTGCCTATTCAACGAGAGGTGATTAGTGGAACAACGAAAGCTGTTATAACTAGATCAAGTAAATAATTTTGTATGCATATTGTAAATTATTTTCCAAATGTAAAATAACTCCAAAATACACTGTCTTCGGTTATAGTTGAAACTCCAAGTGATGTGACAGCAGCAAAGCAAGGAAACTACCCAGAAGAGACTTTTTTACCCTTGATGTTTTAAACCGAATGGATGGTATACTTTACTTATTTGACAACAGATGGGGTAGTGAATTTATATATAACAGGGAGAGTTTGGAGAGTATGGAGAGTTTTGCAACTAGAATTGAATTTTAGTTTCTGTTAGAGAGACAAGTTTCAGTTGGATTCGGGAAAGAGTTTCAGATTAAGGAAACTACCTAGAATAGGCCTAAAACTTATTAACGACAATTGGGAGAGTGAGTCTATATATAAAAGGTAGAGTAGTGACAATATATAATGCAAACTGGGGTTCTTCATCTCTTACACAGCAGCAAGGAATGTGAGTTGATCTGATGGTTGGCTTAGAAAGGTTATGAAGGCTCGATTTAGACCTGGATTCAAAGGCAAGAAGGGCATTGGGTTCAGTCTGCTACAAGGAAGACAATTCATTACTACAGTTGAAGACTGGATGATTGACATCGGTGTATTTGCTTGGATGGAATTAAATGATGATTGTTTTCGAGTTATAAATGATTATGAATGGTGGGTTGTATTTGTATGAATCATAAAGTGCAGGGAAGGAGTTGCGTCAGTTGAGAAATCAACAGGATATACATCTCTATCGCAAGCTTCAAGGACACAACGTGTTTGACAAAATGCCTGAATAAGGAGCTGTTGTATGCTGCTGCTGGATTAAGGTCAGTTCGGTAGATGGTGAAATGGCAGTGTGCAGTCATGGCAATTCAGTGTTAAAGTGGCAGAGAAGTAAGGTGTTACTTAGACGGAGTTGAGCTTAGCTGGGAGGTTCTGTTGCTGCCGTAATAACAGCCAAAGAAAGGGCTGCTGGGAATGGTTAAATGGTGCTTGAGGTTGAGCTTTGAGGAGTTTTTAATTTTTATAGTTCTGGTGGTATGATAATTTTGGTCTCTTTAGGTTGCGGATTAGAAGGAAACTGGAGAGAAAAGGCAGTTCTATCCGGAGACTACATGATGGCCAGAAACGAGATGACTGAAATCGACATGGACTGGATTGTTGAGGCTTCTTTGGTTCGAAATACAGGGTTAGAAAGGTGATGCTATGGCCGGATTTATAAGGGAATTGAACTGGAAACTTTGGGCAGTATTGGACCGGATAAGCATATTCGTATAGAACTGCCTTAACTTACTTTTTGTTTTGGTTGTCGCAGAGTGGGGAGTGGATTCGCGGATTGATCGTTATTCCAACAGGTGCATAGTTGTTCCTTGATTTAATGGGTTTGGTTGTAGATGGGTTTTTTTCTTTACAGGTTTTTATTTGTAGCAATGTCTTACTTTATCTACACAAAAGCAAAGTCTTTTTTTGCAGTGTTAAGGTACCGTCTTCAACACACTGAGCTGGCTCTCAAGTAAGTCTTTGCGTCTCTCTGTAATAGACTGCAGTTAGAAGCAATCTAGCCGTCCTCAGTGTCCATTTTGTTTAGTCTGAAAATGATGTTATCCTCATTGTTCTACATGCAGCTGTGGGTTGATCGGTGTCAAACTTGATTCACAGGCTCCTGATTCGGGAAAGGAGGCTGCTGCTGCTGGCATAGCGGAAGACGGGAGCTCTCCTCTAGCAGGAAATAGAATTCGATTTTGGCAGCAAATATCAAGGCTTTTGTTGGTCTGTCTTATATTGATATTCCTCTTTGCAGGAAAATCCACAACCACCCACGAGTAAAGCTTTTTCCTTCAATCATTCCTCAGGTGCACTTTATCCTTTTTTTTGGTTTGATTTAGTAAGATTTTTATACAAAAATGAGTTCATGCTCTTCCCTTGAATCCGTACCAACGTACAAGTTCTTAGAAACAGAGGTATCATTGTATCAAGCATGATTTTAATTTGAATTATCATGGTTTTCCACTATTTTTATTATTCTTTATTTTGATGAACCTTAGATTGACAGCCTCAGGAATTATATATGGAATTATGGTCATGAATATTTTTCTCTTCACGTACGAGTGCCTATTAGTTTGCCGACAATAAAGAATAGTGCATTTTAATTTTTTTTTGTTCGTGGTCACTTGAACTAATAATTCTACATATATCTTTTTAGAAACTCATGGTATGCTTGCTGGGAATGTTAGTTCTACAGAAATAGACTTTTTAGGTGCTGACATGTCTCTATTTCTGCTCTAATAACTGGGACGAGGGGGTGTTTTATTCGTGCCATCCGTTTAATTAGCTTTGTTGCTGGAGAGTCGGCACTTAAATCAACTACTTTTTAAAACTTCTTTGATTGTTTCCTTTTCAGCGAGCTAATTTTGTGTTGCAGTTTCGAACCATTGTGATCAATCAAAAGAAATAAGTTTGGAACCATTGTGGGGGCGTAACATTTGCTTAAGGTCGGTTATTTGGTTCCTCCACTCCCAATTGCCATTACCACACGAATTTCGTTACATGTGTTTACCTCATTCTTTATTTGTTGATATTTTCCACGAAATATATTTATTTTCTGAATTATTTATGCTCAATTTTAGAGCTGCCCCACTGTTTCATTCCATCGGTCTATTTTTGTTGTTATAGATTCAACCGTACATATCTCATTAATATCAGGCACATTTATAGTTAAATTTCATGTTTATACTTAGGTTTCCAGACTTTGGAATGACGATGATTTGTTGGCTATGCTATTTATGGTTAAGTTTTATCAATCATAGGGTGTTAGGAGTCACGAAAGGGGAAAAAAAACACAACACTCAGTCTGTCAATGGAGGTTCATGGAATCCTAAATGTTTCTCTTTGATTGACCCATTAAGGCTTGCATTTACCAAGGTTGGTATGGATTCATCCACCTTTACCCAATCCGCTTAGTCTTAGATCATCTCATTTTAGATTTCTTCCCAATCATGCATCTTCTCATTTTTTTCCATGTAAATTCTCTTACCATATACCCAAAAGGGAAGTGAAATCATTTCTCTGTACTCATTTTCTCTCTTTGTTTTCTCACATTTTGGTTTTCATTTTACTCTGCTAGGTTAGCATACGATATCATCCCTAAAATGCACATTGCTTACGAGCCCACAATCTTTACAGCAAAAAAACCTATGTTGTTATGCTTTTTCCCACTTATGTATTTACTATGAAATATTAGGAATTGTTTTTCCATCCATACTAGATAAAAAACAAAGATACCGAAAAATCTGGGATAAGTTGAAAATGAATCACACAACAGAAAACACTTGAGAAAAAATAATAATCGGAGGATTGCATTTTTAAATGTCAAATATTTTGATTGCAGGAATATGGGTTGTTTTTCACGGACATCATATATGCTGAATGTTGCACTTAGAGCAAGGGCTATGGGGGTTTCAAAATGAAAGAGTGACTCTTTCAAAGCGAAAGAGTGTGAGCAAATGGGCAAATTTGCTTCCACTATGGGTAGAGAATGGGCCACTTTCATCCATTTTTTCCCCAAAGTCTATCATGTACTCTTTCATATGAAAGAGTGGGTGAAAGTCTACTCTAAGCGGCTAAAGATTAGCCGCTCCAAAAAAAAAACCAAAAACGGAAAAAGTTTGGCCGTTTGTAGTATAATTAATAAAGTAGGCCCCTTATCAAGAGTAGGCCCCTTAATAAAGTAGGCCCCAATAGGAAGAAGAGCCGTTTTTCATTTGGTTTTTTGTGAAAAACTCACAGAAACGGCTAAACATTAGCCGTTCCATAAAAAAAAAAATTAAAAAATCTCAAAGCGGCTAAACTTTAGCCGTTTGTGTAATTTTTTTTTTTCAAGCGTCAAAACTTTTGCCGCTTAGACTCTTTTTTTTTGCTCCCACGGTCGGTTTTACACACTTTCGGTTAGTCTCTCTTTCAAAATGAAAGTGATAGAGTGCAAAAGCACTCTACCCATAGCCCTTGCTCTTAGTGAAGACGTTTGGTTTTTTCCTTTGCAGGTTTTGTATATGCTACAAAAGGTAAGCTCCATACACAATTTGCAGAGATTGCATCAGGTCCTGCCCCAAATGATGGCACACCATTACACCAAAAATTAGAAAATGACCATCTTCACTCTATTTCTTGATGGCAAACCTCATTAACTGTGAAACTTTAGGTTTTGTATTCGGATGTCGCGTTCATATTTTACTATATATTGATTTGCAGCATTTGCTCACAATCATCGTATCTTAACAGCTTATGCTACAAATTTGAGAATGATATTATACTTGCCTTTGGAAGCCTAACAAAGTTACCCACGCCAATAAATCTATTTCTGTGATTTAGTTACGGAGTGGGGGAAAAAAATGGAAAAGAGGACAGCTATCAACTAACTAAACACTCAATATCATCCCTCAATCCACAATGAACGGGAGCGTTACCTTCTTTTCTATTGGTTGGGTGAAAAAAACTTAGATTGTGATTGGCCGGACATTTTATAATCTTAATTCTGATTGGCTGGACATTTTTGGCCGTTAATGTGTTTTCAAATCTGTAAGATCAATGGATGTGAATCGATGAGATTCGCTCACCCACATGGGTGACTAAGGTATTGATTCTGATTGGTCGATAATTTGATTTTATTTGTTACACTCCGTTTACGCATTTTTTTAAAATCTTACACCGTTAAATTTAGGGTTCACTTAGACGGCTTATATAGCAAAATATAAAAAAATATAAAATTATTTTTTAGGCAAGATATAATGTACGGGGAACAAAGCTTTTATTTACGATTTTTTTTAGTCAAATATAGCAACAACAAAACGTAAAAAAGGAGAATATACTTTTAAAACATGAAACAAAAGGGGTGGAATATGGGTTTCATTCCATATAATCAGAAGAGAATAAAATATGTTTTTTTTGAAGGAAAGAGAATAAAATATGTATTTGCATATGAAGATTTTTTCGCATAAATAAATCGGTTGTCAATATCTTAAAAAAGAAAAATCTTATCAAACTAAAAACAAATCTTTAGGTGAGATTTTTTCTTCTCATTTACCAGCTAGCGTATTGATTTCCTTCCATATTGAGATTTTGACGTTTCTGAAAAGAGTCTTTTTCTTAGGGTTATCTCAATATCTCTCTATATAAGGCGTCGCTCATGGTGTCTTTCGGGTTATACAAGCGTTACTGTGGATGATTGAAACATGTAATGGAAGAGAAGAACGAAGAGAACTTAGAGAAGAATGGGTACTAGCTGCAGCCCGAAGTGTGTAAGAATTTAAGCTCACATACAACAGGGAACTTGGAGAATGAAACAAAATAGGGAGAAATAAGATGTTACTGCCATTGATTTGTGGCTGATTGAGATTTGATTTAATGCTTTGAACGATTGTGAATGTTGGGTGATTATAGAACTGCAGGGAAGGACTTAGATGGATAATCAGAAGAACCCAACGTATTCATCCCTGCCAGCATCATGCCTGTCTTATGTTTGACAGAATACCTGAATGACCTCCTCTTTCCAAATTGAGGTTCAGTTGCGACCATTTAGAGGGTGGTATGTTATGAAATTGTAATAATTGTATTGTTCAGTTCTTACTTAAATTACTTAAATTTAATAATTGAGTTATCATGGACGTGATTTGATTCACATCTGATTCTGGCAGTGGCAGGTGGTGGGTGATATATGGAGAACAAAGACTCGGTTCATACGAGATAGAACCTGTGGACAATTAAGGGTGGTATTCTTTTTTTTTGCACAATATTATTTTTCTTAGAGATACCCATATTATATCGTTTCCATAATATATACGAATTAGTTGATATTAATTCTAAAAGAAAATATTTTTAAAATGGAATTTAAGGTCGGTGGCGCACTATATAGCGCACTCGAGACTCGAGAGCTTTCTGATTTTATGTTCCAGACTTATGTTCATCGCCAGCTTTTTCTTTAGCATGAAGGCAGGTATATTTCATGCACAAGTTTTTAAAATCATCTGTGTGATGCGTTCTGATATTTTCGGATTTGTGATTTCTTTTCGATGCAATAATCCATACAGGGATCGATATATACGTGAATAGTTGGAGCGAGTAACCCCGAACAAGCAAGGCTGAATTTTTTGCTGCGTAGGGGTGCGATAGTAGAGGAGGGAACTAAGAAAAAACGTGCGTTATCTTTTTAGGCTCAAATACAGGTGCATGTTCATATATATATGTATATGGTTCTTTTCATGGTCATGCAATTATTTGTTTTTGGTATTGATTTAGGTTGATTTAATATTCTCAAATGCGTTTTTAGTATCTGTAGCTGGATTTAAAGATGAGAACAGTTACAGTAACGGAGGTGAGAAACCAACTAGACAAGGAAGTACTTCTTAACGGGTATGAAAGTAAATGTGATGTTCGGAATGCTCTGGTATTTTCAAATTTTCAAGATTGATTGTGAATTATTTTTGTGAATACAATAATCTATGCAGCAAGAACATGTGAAGGGTTGGAGCGGGTAAAACCGAACAAGCAAGACTAAATCGTTTGTTGGGGAGCTGTGATATTAGAGGAGAGAAACAAAAGAAGGCGCACAATACCTCTGCGTTCAAATGCAGGTACATATATATGAATACGGTTGTTGGCATGATAATGAAATGAATTTATGCGCGGGTTTTAGTATGTTCGTATTGCCAAATGTTTGTGTTGATTTATACATTGTCCCCTTCAATTTATTTGCGTTTTAAGCTAATGAAGGTTTTGGGAAGAGCGGTCCACAATTCACATTTGCTGCTGCATGTAACATTTGTTAAGCTTGATAGAGTGAAAATGATAAAGCCGAGTCACAGTATTTGGAGGTCATATACGGTATAGTCTTAGCAGTTACTAAGCAATTGAGTCCCATTTGAACTTGACCATATACGGTATAGCCTTAACAGTATTATGTTACTGTTACCGCTAAATATTTTTTTGAGGTGGCTATTTGTTTTTATGATTTCTTATGGAACTCAATTGCTTAACCAATTGAGCCGTCTTAACTTTTGGGCAAGCTTATTAAAGGGTGTTTAGTTGTTCATATGTGGATTCTTGCATCATTTATGATTTTCTTTCTTCATTTTCTGGATTTTGACGGGGGTTCAGATGAGTTCAAGAGGTATGTACCACCCTGGCTTTGCCCTATTTCTCCATTTATATAAACACCACCACTAAGACTTTCAGACACTCTACAAATCCTTTTCCTAAAACTTAAATGAAACCAGCAAGGAAAACGCCAGAATCTTCAGTAAGCTGGATAAAGGTTTGTGTTTCCTATGATCAATTGGATTATCTATTGCTTATGGACGGGATTTTAATTGTAGTTGCATAAAGGAATGTTTGATAAATGAGACACTCTGTGTATATAATAAACGGAGACAAAGTAAAACGACGACAAGATTTTTTTGATTGCAATTAATCGGTATTTTCCTTTGTTGGATATATTAAATGAAACCAGCAAGGAAAACGCCGGAATCTTCGGTAAGCTGTTCTGGATAAACCAATATATATTATGTACTGTCTGCAAAGGATAACCTCTTTGCGAAGCCTATGTAAGGCAATTGTACCAGTGTGAAGCGTTAGTGTTCATTAATCTAATTTGTTAAAGGCTAATTACAATTTGGTCATTTTTTTCTTTGGACTTACAAATCATTATACGAGTGTTGTTGTTTACAGCATTGGGCTATGAACGCCGTGCAGTGTTAATGCTTAAAAGGTTCATATAATTTCTAAGCTTAATTAAGTTCATTATCTTTCAAATGTTTTTTTTGGTTCTACTCAGGTTTTATTTTTGGTTCTACTCAGGTTTTATAAGAGTTCTCTCTAATGATTTGAAATTGTAGCTTGCAATTAGAGCCATAAAAAATAAAGAAAAGTAGGGAAATCGTTGTTAGTAAGAATAACACCCAAACAAACAAAATGTTACAAACAACCTACTAATAAAACACTAACTTTCGCATGTTGTTTCTGTTTTTAGGAATGGGTGTTGGCGTAGATTTTTCAGTCAAATCATGCAGGTTGTATAATGTTTGGCCAGTAGAATGCATCACGACAGATTTACGTTTTTGTAGACCCGCTTTACTCTGTGTGCTTGCACTTTTCGTAACTGGATGAAGTCTTTTGATATCAGAAATGATACAATGCCAACACTTTCGTAACTGGATGTTCAAGGGGTGAAGCACTTTTATAGTGAATTGACAAATAAAAGTGCCAGGTATGACATCTAGATTTTGTGCGAGAATGGATCATGTGCAAGCATTTCATTGCAAATGATGCAATCTCCTTCTCATGTTTATGCCTGTTGGGATCAGTAGTTTCCATCTTCCTTTAATAGTATGTTCTACGAATCATAGGCTATTCTCTAATCTGATTATACTTCACCCTCCGGCTAGGTATTAGCATCCAAACTCTTAAAAAATGGTAGTGTATACCGCTTCAATGAATCCTGGAAGGATATATTTGTAGATCCACAACTCTATATCAGTTAGTTTGGGTATCATTTTTTTTCGTATAACTAAGTTGTCTTCTTATTGAAACATTGTACTGTTCTTTAACACTCACATTGGACCAATGCTAGCTATTTTGTTCTTTCAACGTAAAATATAGTTGGAATGACACCTATCTAAAGATTTCTTCATTGTATACATACAACTTCTTTGTTTGCAGCCTCTGTAAGTACGCATAGTGGCATCAGGTTGGGCTTCTAAGGTAGACCTCGGATTATGTTGTCGGGATGATATGTGAGAATCAGGTACAATCTCTTCTTGCTTCCCTTTATGTTTATGAATCATTTGCTCATTGGTCATATGATATCAAATTCCAGTTTCATTAAGAAATGGTACTTACTGTCTTAGCTCAAACGGAAGAGCACATGGTTCTCAATCAAGCAGTTGTGGGTTCGACTCCCACAGATAGTGTTGTATATTGAATGGGCTAAATCTTTACATACTTCCAATGGCAATGTTAGCTCTGTGTAACGTAGTGCAACACATACGTTGATTTTAAGTGTCATATTCACATATCGTCTTGCATGATTCATGGCCCAATTAGATTGCCACCTTAAGGGAAGGTCATCAATCCTACCATTTGCAAAGATAGATAACACCACCCACTTACAGTTAATCACAAAGAATTTAGTCGATATAGTTCTTTTGAATCTCATTAACACATTGTAGAATATGTGTACCAAATTGTTTTTAAGTTCATGTATATATTTTTTTTTTCTTGGTTTATTTGGTGACCTCAATATCACTTGGTTGGGCACTTTGGAATACTGAATTGCGTTTAGGGTATTGAGAACATTATTTGTTTGAGTACTATGATTGCACTAAATGCTGCAACCAAAGTATTTGGAGGAAGGTTTAAACAAATAATGAATACCGAGTTGTTGTCAACATGATGAGAACATGCACTTTCAACTGACTCCAATTGACACTGATCGCAGGAAAACGTTGCCATGGCCTACATAACAAAGGTACTAAATAATTTATCGGTCTTAACTATCATTTCTTACTATCTTATACTGCAAAAGAGTTCCAGATTGGAATTTGTTGAAGCAATTAAAAAAGTTTAAATTATAATTTAGATTCATTAACTACCTAATCATCTTTGTCATGGTGTTGCAGGCTTCAACTTGCCACTACTTTGCAGGAGCTTTTATCTACAAAGCTAACAACAACCTTTGGCAGCCAACACAGGCAATATTAGGTAATATTGGAAGATGGGTTTTGCTTTCCCACATTCACTCGGTTGTGCTCGAGGACGATCAGTTGTCGAGAACCAAAGACAGACTAAGTTAAAACTGACCACCCACATGCGGGCCTCAATGACCCTACAAATCCACGTGGTGTGGGGTCCATGCTGGTGGGAGTAGTCGGTTTTGCTTTAGTTTCTTTCCTCGGTACGTCTAGCACCCATGTATGTAAAATGTTAATTACAATGAATGCCTTTTAGTTTCTTCTTTTGGGGCGATGGAACATGGATACACAACTTGGAGAAGTTTGATACCTTAAGTCATATATTGGCTTTACATTTTGGATAAATGTGGTTTTACATTTTGGAGGAAGGGCACTTGGCTTTGAATTTTGGCTTTGAGTACCGAAGTGAATGTGGCGCGCGCAACAACAATACTAACTTACAAGATAAATGTTTGCTAGCTTTGTGCAGTACTAATTTCAACTGTTAATATAGTAAAACTTCTTCATTCATAATACGCTTTTGTTTTTTCAATTCTGAGGCTTTAA
The DNA here is from genome assembly GCA_023529015.1 of Papaver nudicaule. Classification (NCBI taxonomy): domain Eukaryota; kingdom Viridiplantae; phylum Streptophyta; class Magnoliopsida; order Ranunculales; family Papaveraceae; genus Papaver; species Papaver nudicaule. The sequence continues at coordinate 1,350 of JAJJMA010194761.1, read as the reverse complement.
TTTTATTTGGATTATATTGAGAGTTTGGGGATTGATGATGGAAACCATATTGAATAAAGGGAAACTTATAGTGCACGAGTACTCGAATAAGGTCCAAAACCAGGGAATATGGTGAAGTGATTAGTTTTATGTATCGAGGTATTGAATCGAATCTACAATCTAGAGGAGCTATTTGGACCATGGTCATATCGGCTGCGATATATCAGGGGGAAACTACTTATATGTAGCCCTTTTTTTTTCCTTTCTTGAAAACCTACCTTTAAGGTCCAAAACATCTACTATAATTAGCTAAGCCCCCAAAAATTTAAGCAATATCCGAAATATTTTTGTTTCTTCGATCGACAAAGGTAAAAAATTTGTAAAAAGGCTTACTAGAGGTAAGCAAAGAGTGGCTCGAGATAGCTTACAGACTCGAAAGAAAGAAAGCAATAACAGACTAAGCAACTCAAGCAAAAACAACTCGAGCAAAAACAACTCAAGCAAAAACAAGACTAAATTAGGAAAAAGAGTCCCAGTTGGCTAACACATAGTCTAGACTTGACCCATTAAATTCCGAGGAGTTGTTGCACCAAAAATAAGCTTGCATCTTTACATTTTTAATGACCAAGTCTTCATTCACAGTAGCATCTTAAAAAATGATAGCATCTCTTGGTTTCGAAATACACTAGCTTATGGCTGCTGGAATCAAAGGCCATAGCTTCTTTCTAATAGGGTGTAACAATCTTAAACCCCAACTCTTTATGATGGAATCAATGAAATATTTAACGGTGAGTAAGTCTACCAAGGGTCAGTAATGCTATCATACTAGAAAAGTATAAAGCAAATTTTGGACCACAATCTTAAAAGATATTTTAAGCAGGTTTTGGATCACTCCGAAATTTTACTTATCAAAAAAGAAAAGAAAAAAAACAACGAGAATTTTTGAATACATATATATTTGATGAAAATCATTCACTCTACAATAATTATATTATATACATATATATGTGATTATTTTATAATTTACCAGCACACATGAACCAACCGAACAAAATTAAGTTTAAGTGTCTATATATGTATATATGTGACTGAGTATCAACTTTCACCCAGTATTACGAAGGTACCCAATTCCCATCCTTGCACAATATGATAGACTATTAATATGCTAATTAGAGATGGTCTCAAGCAACTAAACACTCAATACCATCCCTCAATCCACAATGAACGGGAGCGTTACCTTCTTTTCTATTGGTTGGGTGAAAAAAACTTGGATTGTGATTGGCCGGACATTTTATAATCTTAATTCTGATTGGCTGGACATTTTTGGCCGTTAATGTGTTTTCAAATCTGTAAGATCAATGGATGTGAATC
>JAJJMA010194758.1:11461-26608 GCA_023529015.1 Papaver nudicaule | reverse complement strand
CTACGAAAGTACCCAGAGACGGTACATTGTTTTTCCAGGTAAAAACAACTGGTATATTCAGAACACTTATGAAGCAATTCTGGGGGCTCTGTACCAACGTGTTACAACATACTTCGTCATGAAATCCGTCTCTGGAGTGGTTCTTGCAAGCCCAAAGTCACAAAATTTTCAGGTCACAGTTCGAATTGAGAAGCAAGTTGCTTGGTTTAAGATCTCGGTGCAAAACATTTGCAGAATGTATGCCCTCGTAGCAACTGGTACAGAAAATACAACAAAAGCCAATATATATAATTTTACATTTGTGATGACTTTCTGACTTTAACGAATACGAAAAAATATACTAAAAGTAAAAATATATACTGAATCTATACAGGCGAACATGTATTCATTAAGGAAATGTCTAAACATATTGCCAGGTAGAGTGTACAAAACCAGATATTTACCGGACGATGATCATAAGTCAGTGCATGTGCAGAGCGTATTATTTGATGCAGATATGTATCCATGCTCATACACAATGTAAACATCATCAAAATTGTCCCGCATTGGTGGCCGTATGATATCCTTAATCTTGACAACCTGTAGCAGTCAAACAAATTCAATTTAACTTCAACTGTGGATTCAAGGATAGATCTAAGACTTATATTGTACATGGGAAATGCTTTATGCCTTAATTGTGAGGTCTGAAATCATAAGGAAGACAAATGCAGATACCAAAATAAGCCTCCAGTGAGTGTTATTATCCACATAATGTACTCATCAGGCAAAAGTAGTTCCAAAATACACATAGATTAACCAAACCAACATACAATCTAAATTTTCACTGAACATTATACATATAAAATTGGTTCTGATTTTTTCCCAAAAACACATGAATGATTACACAGACCAAACTAATTTCAATATTCAATAAAACCCCAATTATGAAACCCTAGATTAAATTCTGCACAAAAACCCTAATTTTTTTCACACAAACATCTCAGAAACATGAAAACAAAATGGGTTTTCGAAATCTCACGGATTAGAAGATTTTTTCCTCTTCTTCTCTTTCTCGTTGATCTCCTGTGAAATTCTGAAACCAAAAACATCGTAAAAGTTAGGGTTTCAGGCGTAAACATCAAATAAACTCCAAAAAGCAAAATTAGTGAAATCAAAACTAGGGTTTGGTATTTCTTACCCAGTGAAGCCATTTTCCTCTTCAAATAAATTTTCTTCATCTTATTTAACAAAACCCTAACTGAAATTCACACTGGTTGGTTGTAAACAACCCTAAAAATCACTTAATATAACTCGAAATCACTCAAACTCACTTCCTAAACACTCAATTCCAGTCGAAAACACTCGAAATCACTCGAAACCCTAACTATCTCTTAGTCTCCTTTCCCTCTGAACTCTTGTATTTCTTTGAGAACTGAAATGGTCTAAAGAAAACAAACCCGAGAGATTACTAGACTCTAAGGTCAGCTAGGTAATTTCGTGTCAATGTTTGACCAATCAATGTTTGACCTAACTATAAAGTCTTTTATTAACGGTGAGGGCACTTTATAAATGAAATTTTTTTCGGGGGCACTTCAGTAAGTCGGATTCTAAATTGAGGAAACTTTATAAATTATCTCTAGTCTTAATTCATATGTAAAAACAAGATTAAACATGATCAAGCATGAGAATCACCCAAGTTTTTTTAATCAAAATCTTGAATCTAAACAACTCACAATCGGTCTATATATATATAGACACATAAGCCGATTGTGTTTGTGTTCTCGAACAATCGGTATATATTGGTACCCTAATACGCCGATTAATCTACCCAGAAATTTAAACAAATCAATCAGCACAAATAAACCTATAAAAACCGATTATAACAATAGGTTGGTGTTGTGCAATTTAAGTACCGATTCTGGGTTGTTTTATTTTAGAATTTTATCAATTAGAATCGACCGTTATGTCACGAAACATAAACCGATTCTGGTTTTGTTTCATAATCATTATATATACTGACCTATAGCCACCGATTATTGTTCTTGTTTTTTAAAATTGAAGAACAATCGTTTGATATGGTGGCCATAAAGTCGATTCTGGTAAAAAATTACTTTTAAGGTGGGAGAAGTGGAGGCGGCGGCGGTGATGATAATGATTTTTTTTTTTTGGTATTTTTTGTAGTTGGCTTAATAAGATATATGGTGGTGGTGGTGGTGGTGGTGGTGGTGGTGGTGGCGGTGGTGGTGGTGGTGGTGGAGGCATTGGTGGTGGTGGTGATGTAGGCGACGGTATTGGTGGTGGTGAAGGGTTAATGAAGGAGGGGATGGTTATGGATATGGAAGTGGTGGTTATGGAAATAAAATGAAATTAGGTTAGAAATTTAGTGAGGATAACTTCGTACATTCCTCACTTTTTTGACACCCCATAGCCACTATCCCTAGATGGCTTAAGAATTCCATGGGGCCAAATACTCTCATATGGGACCAAATTTAGCCACGTTAAGGTTGTACTGTTATACTATAAAATATAATAACTGTTGCAAAAGCCGATAAACTTCAATACGTTCCTTGATTTTCAATCTTAGAACAAACGATGACACAATGTTCAATTTTCATCGTAAGGGGAAGTACCAATTTCCCTCTATAACGATTGTCCCTCGTAACATGTTTTTGTGGGTTAACTTCTTCCTTACGGTGTAATATACATTTACCTATGTTATGATTTTCTAACAAGGCACGCAATCTATGAGTCCATGGGCCGTACTAGCTAGTTTCCCTCTATTATAATTGGCCATGATAACATTGAACGGTAACCTAACTTGTTCCTCTGCTGAAGATTTGTTAAGTATGGCCCGGTTAAGATTTTGATAATACTGCATAGACGTTGTTTGTTCTGTTGTGATGTGTAACAATTTTGATGGTGTTATCGCATAGTAGGAAAGTATACTCAACTGAACAGTAATCGTAGTGTTAACGCCACATAGATGATACAAAAGAAGCATTGTACACCGAAAAATGAAAACAAATAGCTCTATTACACGATATGTTGTTCAGCTTGGTTACCAGGAAACTAAGTGAATTGTTTGTGGGTGAGCAGCCTCTCTGCGTTGCCGCTATCGGTTAGCTACAGTGGTCAGCGAGAGGCTTAGAGTAGAGACTTTTTTGGAAGCTACGGGTACAACACTGGAAGAGGTTCGAGTTTTACCTCATGTTGTGGAAGAGATTCCTAACTCCCCCGCCTGTGTAGTTGGTCCACCACCCGGATATGCGCAATTCCCTGACTTAAAGGTATATGCACTACACTCCAGTACATCTTACGCCTAGGATATCACGGACTCTCTCTCTCTCTCTCTCTCGAGCAAATAGAGCCGTTATGGAGTAGCTTCAAACTGCTGGCTTCTGGTAAAGGAAAATCTCTCTGAATCGAAGGCTATGGAAATCAGATTGATTGTTGATAAATTCATCCTTGAATAGCAGTTCATGGGCATTTTAATGATTCATTCATATGCATCATAATGAGTATATATCCGGATTTTTTCACAAATGCTTTAGTGATTCTGATCTTTGATTGTTCATCATAAGTTCTATTGTTCTGATTGGAAACATGATAATGACCGAGTCATTTTGCCTTGTTTAAATTTAATTGTTTTGACTGAGCTATGAAATTTACAGTATGCTGATTGGGTTTGCTGATTGGATCTCTGCTTGGGTCTAGTGCTTTGAACCAAGGTATATTGTTGTGATTAAGCTTTAACTGGTTATCTGTGTTGATAGGATTACTGAATGGTAGTTTGGATCTCTTCTTCTGTGTTTATATAGCATCAAAACATTCCACAATTTCAAAACATAAAACCATCATTCCATTCCCATATCTTAAAGTACCCTCCTTATACACATTCAAAATACTAAAGAAAGCAAACTAAATTAAAGATTTCATCTTGTAGTTTTTATCCGTTTTTGGATTTCTAGATAACAGTACTATTTACATACCTTGTTTTCTAAATATCCTCTATTCTGCGTTCTTCTCTTCTTCCTCTTCCATGGATCCTGCCTTGTTCTTTGAAGCTGCTTCAACCTTTCTATCCTCTGGATCGGCCTCTCCAAGAACAGCTTCAACAACGCTTTCAATTTCTTTCCTCTCAGACTTTGTCTCTTCAAGAACAGATTCAACTTCACCCTCAACTTCACCCTCAACTTCTTTCTCTTCAGACTTAGTATCAACACCTTCTTTCTCACCTGGCTTTGCTTCAACAACAACACCTCCATCTCTATCAAACTCTGATTTAGTTGTCTCACCATCTCTCTTCTCTGTCTCTGGTTCAATCTCAGCTTCTACTCTTTCTTCTTGATCTCCTTCTTCCTGATTCAGTGTTGATAATGGATAGTGTTCATGAATCTCAAGGGAATGATGGTGGGGAACCCATAACACATGATCCTTTCCACCAAATATACATGGAATTTGTTTCCTCACAGCAGCCACTTCAATCTTCATTCGCATCTCCTTACCATTCAGTGAAAAATTCATTTTCTTTTGCTTTTTCCTTGGTATTTTCCTTAGTTTTTTCTCTCTGGTTGATTCGAACTACTCTCAACTTTTTGGTCTCACGTACCTAATTAAAACTGGCTTTATATAGAAAATTCATTCATCTTCTCATTCAATGTTCATCTCTTAAAATTCTGAATTTCTTGGTTTCCCTGCGAAATTTTTGCGGATGATAAATCACATCCTTTTATGGCATTTAATCTTAGATTGTCAGTTTTCTCTAGAGTTTTATCCCTCATTCAATTCAATTCTCATTAAATACAACCAAACCAAAAAGAATATGCCAAATGTTTTTTCCTCTTTTGGATTGTATCAGTAGTCATTTTCTCCAAGATTTCTATCCTGCAAGATTTCTCTCCTGCAAAAACTTAAGTTAACCTGCCATAAGTCTAAACTCATAACAAGTATTCCATCTTGGTTTCTCTAGGAAAGTATGAAGGAAATATACACATGCATAATGATGATATGCATGCATAAATCTTCCATCCGGCTCTTGATATTTTCTTTAAAACAAATTAAACAAAATTTGAATTTGAAAACCGTCTTATCATATTAGCTGGATTGCATGCGTTCACTGTACACGTACTTGCTCTACCCAAGCTTTCAACTCAACTTCTTAAATGCTTCGAATACTATTCCAACTGCCAATCTAAGGGCAGAGATCGTTTCATCACATCATATGATTACTCTTTGTGGCTTGATGAAATTTGGACCATCAAGATTATGATCAACTCGCATGATCTTCTCTCTTCTTGCGTTGTCTATTCATATTAATTGCTGATAATTACCTAATATCTCCTTGTTCCCTGCATGCACATGCAAAACCCATTGCCTAGAACTAGCTATCTAATCATGCATGGGTAAATGTTACTTAGATAAGCTTATAGGGTTTTTAGCTATATAATCTCTCCGTTAGTTGGCACTTTTATGAATCAATTTATCTCCTGCTTGTTTTTTGCTCTTGTTTGTTTGCTCTTGATTTCTCTTAACTCTTCTTTGATAGTTCCACCATGGTAGCTAACTCGGAAACCATCTTTTCTCTTGACAATCCCCCCTCTAATCTTCATTATGATCAAGCTTTACCTACCAATTTCAGTCCCCCTCGTGTCCATGCTTTTCGCTATACTCCAAACCGCATTGTAATTGGTAAATTTAGCCTGATTGGTAGACTCTTCACAACTCAGGATTACACCCTAACTCAAATAAGTCATGCTCTCCAGTTTCATTGGGGAGAGTCAGTACGCTTTTACATATCTCGTTTTATTCAAGATTATTACAAAATCAGTTTTGCTAGCATTCATGCATTGTTTTGGGTTTTGGCTGGTAATCCTTGGTTTATTTTTGGTGATGTTATCCCACTAGAAATCTGGAACCCTAATAGAGACTATGTTTTGCAACCCATAAAATTTATCCACCTTTGGTATGTCATTGAAAACCTCCAGATGTCAATGCTACCTCCAAACAGCATAGAGGATGCTCTGATGCAACTTAGCCAGCCACTAGGAACACTTATCAAAACTGATATTGTGGAATCTGATTTAACTGCTGTTATTATGGTTTTTCTTCGTGTCAATATCCAGCGTCCTATAGCCCAAAGATCTGTTATCTTTATCAATGGTTCGATGATTACTCTAATCTTCAAACCTCTCAACCCTCCTGCGGTTTATTGCACAGGTTGTAATAGGTTGGCACATAGTCTAAACAACTGTCCAATGATTCAAGTTTTGATTCATAATGGTGCTCTAGATAATATCTACTCGCCAGCTCGTTCACCTATAGTACTTAGTGATGACTCTAGCGAAGATTTTAACTCACCAAGTAATGATTTTAACTTTCATAATCCGGCTGTTGATATGATAATATCGGATGACGCTGACTCTACTGCATCCCCAAACCCTGAAGAATTTATGGACTCTATCTCAATGGATACCTCTGCAGCTGATTCGGATGATTCCTTTTGAAATAGAAGGGGTACCGAAATACTACCAACTTTTCGTTTTGGCTCGTGAGTCTTATGGTAAAGTCTGGACGATCTCAAAAATCAATATCCAAACCTCTAACTGGAGTAATCTCGACAGTTAGGTAATAACGTACTACTTGGTGCTTTAATTATAAATCAGGGTTATAATGCGGAAAGTAAAAGCACACAAGACACCAAACGTTTTTTAACGAGGAAACTTCCTTGCAGAAAAACCTCGGGACCTCGTCCAGTTTTGAACACCGTCCAGTACAAACTGACTACAAACTCTAGCCTACTATAAGACTTCGGTCTGGGATGTAGCAGAGACCAACTCAAGCCCTCCAAGCGAATTGGCTACTGTCGCCTTCTTACGTCTCTGGATCCCCCACAGATCGTCACGCACTTGATTCCCCTAGCTGACGTCCTTTACAGGCCTAGGAGTTGCTTTGACCGATGCCAAAGGCTTTTGTCAGCAATACTGGGTTTTAAACCAAAACTGTTGACTTATGGTGTAACTGTCCTCTATCAGTTTACCATAAACAAGATGACTTCCTTCGGATTGTTAAATCCAGGTCATACGGAAATCTACTTCACAAATCGGGGCTGACACGCATACCCTGCAATGCCCAATCTGTATCTACCTCAGTTATAAAGGAAGAACCACTTAAGGAACTTATATAACTGGAGCCAACTAGGTCTTACAACACCGAGTGCAGCCGTGCGTTGCTACCTTTCAAAACCTTGTTGAGTAACGTATCAGTTCTTGAATAGCCGTATATCAGAAGAGACGGACTTTAGAATAGACAAGAACGTGATCAGGTTACCAAGGTTACAGGTTAATCCGATTTCAACCAAAGATGGTTTCAATCTCCTACCTGTGCTTCCCAACTCTCTAAGGAAGTCTTTTATAGTCGTAGGGAGTTCCCAGAGGAGCTGCAACCTATAGAGGATGACTATACCACAACAAGCTTTCACCGAAGTGAAAAGAGTTTACGTTACCTTCCCTAAGGACCTTCACGTATGCTTGATGCTTGCGGTATTTGTCCGTAGACACCTCTATTTATAGCACTCAATAAGATAGGTTGCTTGGGAATAAAGCAATCAATTACTTGTCCCACAAGTTAAGGAAACCCTAAACTTGCCAACCAAGTAATACAGATTAATCTCAATTGAAATTCCTTTTTAGATTTATCTGCCAAGTGTTTTGTTGGCTCAAAAACACTTCAAGATAGGAATCCAACAGACCAGAGATAATCTTATCTTATTGACTCATTGAGGATCGTTAGATGGAACAAAAAAGGTATTTATGTTTTACACAAGTCCATCTAAGAGATAAAGAAGTTGGAATTTGACTCAGAGTGAAATTCTAAAAAGAATAAACTCTTAATTCGACTACCAGTGAAATCTCCAGGTCAGGTTCACGTACTGGTACGTGAACAAATAAGACACAGGAGAATTTCAGGCTCTGGTACGCAAACCGGTTCGGGAACCGTCCGCAGGTCAAATTAGGTCAAATCCGGATTCCGCTGGAAGTACTGGGCTGAGCCAGAACTTAGACGTGAGAACGTCCTCAGCTGTGATCCACAGGCTCTTTGCTCAAGAGTACTCCTTTAGATTCATCCATATCCAACATAACAGTTTGCAAGCAAACCATTGTAATGGACATATGGCGTCGAATCTATCTCATGCATTCTTGATTCACAGTATTTGTGGGATCAAATACTGGTCATGACATAAAGCCATGTTACACAAGAACACGATCTCAATCGCTATTACTACTAAAGTAGTCGACTATATTTCGAAAGAATAGAGAAAGTAGAAATAGAAGAATATCCATAAAGTCATAACTCCTACTAACCTTTTGTCGATGAAGAATAATTGATGTCTTCTTTGTCTTCACAGTCTTCGTCTTCAAGGTCTCTACTACTCTGTCTATATCCCATTTCCGAAATCTAAACTCTAGTAGGCTAAATCAAGAATTGAATTTTGACACCTAAAACTGACAACTAGCTTGACATACCAACGCTAGTGGGTTTGACCGGACAATGCCCTAACACCTTTTTCTCAGCAACTTTTTCTCCAAATTCAATACTTGGCAAGCGCTACGATCACCCATCACCAGATGATGAAGATTCTCCACCTCGTCACCGACGATTTACTATGGGTGAATCTTCTTCCATGCCAGCTTTGATCAACCGTCAGTCGAATGCTTTAGACCATACTAGCTCTACTGGGCTTCTGGAGGATATCCCTAACTCTGTTTTGGGCTCTCAGTCTGTCTTAGGCTCTCCTCCTGGGCTGAACTCAGTGTTAGACTCTACTTCTATGCACTTTGTTGATATCTCCTCATCGGACTCGGATAGTCCATTTGCTACACCCACTTGGCTTGGTGATTCTTTAATGGATCCGGTCATCAATGATCCGGATCTACCGGGTCAGATCATCAACCGAGTTAATAGGGCCTCATTGATTACTAGAGAGCTGACTACAACCCCAGCTTTTATCATAACATTTTCAGATTCTGACTCATCTAGTCAGTCTTGTAATACCATCTCAACTACATGTGCAATAGACTATGACCCGAATGAATAATCTGAGTCTGAATCTGTAGAATCCATCCCTGCTGTATCTGAATCTAATACTCATTCTGCATCTCATCATGAACTCAACCTTCATACCATTTATGAATATGGATCTAACCTTCAATCTCATGAACTGGCTTTCAACAATCAAAATGTTGAGTCTTTTCCTATGCACTTGGATCAGCTGAGATTCTTCCAAGATCAGGAGCCACAGGTAACCCGTTTACAATCCTCTCATTTAAGATTATTCGGAAACTTACTTTATTTTAATTATTTGCTCTGAATTTAAAGATAATATTGTGTTTCATCTTGCTGAATATATATAGAATTTAAAGATAATATTGTGTTCAAGGAATCAGATAGATTTAACATTCTTGTCTGTAATTCTGGCCTTTATACAATAGTGGTATAATCTTAAGCATCTAGGGCAATCTTCTGAATATAGCTTCTAATTTTAATACACTCTGATCTGTTAAAATTTTCTCCCATCCATTTAGACTAAGTATAAATTTTAACCTTTACAATCATAACATGAACATATTGTCCTGGAATTGTCAAGGAATAGGATCTAGTAAGACTTCCACTCATCTTCAGAAGTTGTGTTTAAGTCACAAGCCAGATTTTTTGTTTATTTCTGAAACTAGGAATAACTCAGACAAACTAAAACATATTTTAAGTACTTGTGGTTTTAATAAACTCCACTTAGTCAATCCAATTGGGCTATCTGGCAGTCTTGCCCTAGCTTGGGCAGATCATCTATCTGTTGACATCTTGAACTCCTCTAGGAGAATGATTCATATCCTAGCTAGTGAATTGAACAAACCAAACTCTGGAACTTCAACCATATCCTTTGTATATGGTAATCCATCTAAGATGGAAAGAATCAAAGATTGGTTGTTTTTGGAAGAAATGTCACATGAAATAAACACTCCATGGTTAATCATAGGCGACTTAAACCTAACCCTATCGGCAGCTGAGAAAAGGGGAGGCAAACCTTTTAATAGTCAAGCAATGATTAAAATCATATCTTTAATAGAATCCATAGGGCTAATTGACCTAGGTTTTTTAGGACCAATTTTCACCTGGTCTAATCAACAAAAATTTCCAAAAAAAGTTCAGGCCCGACTAGATAGAGCCTTGGCGAATACCGATTGGTTAGCATTAAACCCAAATGCTACGGTCACTCACTTGCCAGCAATTGCTTCGGATCATGGTCCAATTCTTCTAAACTCTAAGCCTTATGAACCTAATAGAGCTACGCCTTATAGATTTTTTAGCCTATGGTTAGAAATTCCAGAAGCTTTAGATATTATTCAACAGTGTTGGGATACTACTATTAGGGGATCTCTTCAATACTCTGTTACAGGAAAACTTAAATTAGTTAAGAAAGATCTGATCAAATGGAATCGAGAGGTTTTTGGAATGGTCCAAACAAATATTAGGAATACACTTGCTAAAATAGATAGGCTTCATGCTAGTAATTGTTTAGGGGATAAGGATAAGGAATTAGAAGAAAACATAGCTGACTTGGAAGTTCTTTATGACCAAGAGGAAAAGATTTGGAAGGAAAAGTGTAAAGATAACCATATCAAGTTTGGAGACAGAAACACTAGATTCTTCCATAGTTGTACTCTTAATAGAAGAAGGAAAATGCGAATCTCAGCTATTACTGATAAAAATGGTATAACTCATACTAATCATATGGACATTTCAAATGCTCTAACAAACCATTTTAAAAGCTTCTCTAACGAACCCTTACCTAACCCCAATGATTCTGTTTTTGACTTATTTCAAACTGAAGTCTCTATAGAGGAGAATAAAACCCTTACGACCATCCCAACCATTAAGGAAATCACCAAAGTAGTTAAAGCTTTTGCAACAGAAAAATCTCCGGGTCCAGATGGTTTTAATGTTAAGTTTTTCTCACATCAATGGCCCCTTATCCATCATGATGTGTGTCTTATGGTCCAAAATTTTTTCACTACTAAATTCCTTCTTAAAGAAATTAATACCACTTTTCTGGCTTTAATCCCTAAAATTGATAACCCAACTACACCTAGTGACTTTAGACCAATAAGCTTATGCAATACTACCTATAAGATCATTTCTAAAATTCTAGCAAATAGGATTAGACCCATTCTATCTAGGATTATATCCCCTTTTCAATCCGCCTTTATGAAAAATAGGCAGATCACTGACAATGTAGTTATGACCCAGGAATTGATCCACACCATGCACAAATTCAAAAAAAAACAAAGAAGTCATAGGTCTAATGGGTTTAAAATTAGATATGAGTAAGGCCTTCGATAAAGTTAGTTGGCCTTACCTAATGAAAGTAATGGAAAAACTAGGATTTTCTAAAGACTGGTGTGACCTAATCTTTCAATGTATAAGCACTCCAGCTATTGCAGTTTTGTGTAATGGAGTTCCAGGGAATTTTTTTACTCCTTCTAGAGGAATCCGTCAGGGCGATCCTTTATCCCCATATTTGTTTCTTCTCTGCATGGAAGGTCTTACTAGGCTGTTAAAAAAAGGTGAACAGAATGGATTAATTCATGGTATTAGAGTAGCTAGGGATAGTGTACCTATTTCACATTTGCTTTTTGCTGATGATTGTATCATCTTCGCAAGAGCTAGTCTTGCTGAAGCTAGAAACCTTTTAGCTATTCTCAACTCTTTCTGTTCGGCTTCTGGTCAAAGCATTAATTTTCAGAAATCAGGTATATTTTTTACTAAAAAATTGCCCAATAGGTTTGGAAAACTTATTATGAGTATATTGAAAGTTAGGAAAATAAGCTCTGATGAAACCTACTTAGGTACCCCTATGTTTACCACTGAGTCAAAAATTAAATGTTTCGACTCTATGGTAAAAAGATTTAAATCGAGACTTCAAACTGGAGAGGTAGGCAGCTTACTCAGGCAGCTAGGACTATTGCTGTAAAGCATACTTTAGAGTCAATACCAATTTATCAAATGGGATGTTTTAAACTCCCAGTGGAAATTACTGACCAACTCATTTCCCTACAAAGAAAATTCTGGTGGGGAAAGAAGGAAGGTAAAAGAGATCTAATCCTTAAAGCTTGGGATGCGCTTTGCAAACCAACAAATTTAGGGGGTCTAGGCTTTAGAGACCTAAAAGCTAATAATAAAGCTCAGCTAGGAAGGCTAGCATGGAATCTGCTAGACAATCCAGATGCTCTATGCGCGCAGTTATTAAAAGCCAAAAATTTTAGAAACTGTCCTCATGCCTTAGATGTCAAGGTCAAAAAAACATGTTCTTGGATTTGGAATGTATCTAGAAAGGTCTGAGTTATATTAGACCTTATTGCTTCTGGGAAATAGGAAATGGTAAAACTACTAGAATCTGGGAGGATAGATGGCTTCCAGGAATCTTCCCCTTACCTGATTCTCTAACTAATGCCAGACTAACTTTTGTAAGTGAGCTAATGAACCCAATAACTCTAGATTGGAACCATGAATTGATTAGAAATTCTTTTGATTACAACATTGCCAGAGCTATTAGTAATATTAAATTTAACTCAAATAACAGAGATACTATTCAATGGTCTCTTGAAATGGATGAGCTCTTTTCAACTAAATCTCTATACAGAGCTTTAACAGGCTTTACGGTTTTGCCTGATTCCCCTTGGGATAAAATATGGGCAATAAAGTCTGCCCCTAGAGCAAATAATTTTGTTTGCAAATGCATGCAAAAAATGGTTTCCTGTGCTGCTACTATTTCTAAATTCATTGATGTTCCTAACATTTGTCAAATGTGTCTAGCAGAAAATGAAACAATGGAACATATGTTAATTGAATGTCCTTATGCTAGGGCAATCTGGTTTACTTCAGGATTTAGTCCTTTTCCTCCAGGAGTAGAAACCCCTACCCTCCAAGCTTGGATATCTGATTGGTCAATAGATCCCATAGGATGGAATAGTAATACTGGCTCTTGGAGTGGTTTTTGTGCAGCCATGATTTGGCACATTTGGAAAGCTAGATGTGACAAAATGTACAAAGGATTAAACCACTCTCCTTTGTCAGTCATGAAAAGAGCAGTTTCTTTTTGGATAGATAATAATAAGCCAAAACACAACCTGACAAGACAGCAACAAACTCATATGCCTGTAGAGATTAAGAACTGGACTTGCCCAAAACAAGACTCAATCAAAATCAATTTGGCAGTCAGATGGAACCCGGGCACTAATATGATATGCTATGCTTTAATTGCGAGAAATTCTAATGGATTTTGCAGGGAAGTAAGAGCTCAAGCAGTGGAAGCTTTAAGCAGGGATGAAGGAGAGATCATGGCTGTCACCGCAGCAATCAACTGGAGCCTGGAATTACATGTAACAAATATTGAAGTAGAGGGACACAGTAAAGCTATTCAGGACATCATTTTGGGAAAAACTGAAGGCAAAAGGTGGCAGACAAGATCGCTATGGAACAACACTGGCAAAACATTACTTAGCACTATGAGTAATCGTATTAATTATGTTTTTAACTTAATTGCAAAGGAGGCAAACATGGCAGCTAGGACTTTAGTGGAAAAACTTAACTCAACTATTCCTGCTCCTTTTACTTTCATGCAGTATCCTCCTTGTTTTCTTTTTGATGTAATCTCAAATGAGGCGTGCCTCAATCTCGCTGAGCGAGAAAACAACTATGTTATGTCTAATATTTTAGTTTAATCTAAGGTTTTATTAT
This sequence comes from Papaver nudicaule, assembly GCA_023529015.1. Classification (NCBI taxonomy): domain Eukaryota; kingdom Viridiplantae; phylum Streptophyta; class Magnoliopsida; order Ranunculales; family Papaveraceae; genus Papaver; species Papaver nudicaule. Next base: position 12,838 of record JAJJMA010194758.1, on the reverse strand, counting down.
CAAAAAAAAAAAAAGGGTATATGCAATGCTCTGCTTACCAATCCCTATACTTTTCAGGATGGTTTCAAATTTTAATTCGTTGTTTATAGAGTGTGGAAAGAGTTTTGGCGCACGTTCGAAGGAGAAGATATGAAGCTACAGAAGATCACACTGCAGCACTTGGAGAAGTTTCCCGCGCTTGTAAAAGGGTGAAAAAGGCAATGGGACGATGGAAGGCGGCAAGGGGTAGGTTGAGTGATGCTCATGATTTGCCCAAAAGGAGGGGTCAAGCACGGTCTGCAACCATTCGTCGTGCAGAGGTAGGTTGTTAGAAATACTGTTTAACTGAGACTCTAACAAGTCAAAGTTATTGAAGTTTGAGTTATATTAGGAATCTGCTATGTTTAGAGTTAGATGATTCTAGAAGAAGCTAGAACATTCTAGAAGTGCGACTTGTTTAGGAAGTCAAGTTATTTATGGCATTATGTGTTATTTGGAGTAGTTTCTTTGTATAGAGACTCTAGAGTTTTAGGCAATTGGTTTGGGTATGTTGTGCCTATAAAAGGCATCGGTTATCACCATTGTAAGATACACCAAGATTAATACAATGTAGTCTTCCGCTTATTTTCGTGTTATTCTCCTCTCTCTTGTTCGATCCTACATGTGGTATCAGAGCAAGGTGAGACATAGAGGGAGGAGGGAGAGAAGAATTAGAGAAATTTCTAGTTTTTGGTGGAGAAATAAAAATAGGGTTTGAGTATTTTTAGTTTAAATAAAAAAAAGTTTTGACGTTGAGGAGGTTAAAGAATTGTTCTTGGTAGAACCAAACGTCGCAGCTGTGTGTGAAGAAAAGATTTACATACACCAAGGGTTCTTGCTGCCGGTAAGCTAGACTCTTAATGATTCAATATGGCAGTCGTGTTAGAATGGATTCAAGAGGGATCAAAGCACAAGAAGGACGAGTTTGTGAAAGCGTGGCCAAGGGATGGTGACAGACACGTAGCTGAGACAGTCACGGTTGGTGACAGAACTGTGTCCGAAGAAAAATGGGGTTTGCTTTGATTTGTATTGTTGGTTCTCTGTATCTGACAAAAAGAAAAAGATTAAATAAAGAAGGCAAGTAAAGAGGAAGAGAAAGATTGCCATCAAAATAAAGGAAGACAATGGTCGATATTTTGATGACCGATGGATTGAAGAAATCATAGAGAATTGGCAGGGCCAATACCCGGGATGAAGTAAGCAAGTACCTTGTAAGTCTTTAATAAGCAAAAAACGAGATCTCCTGATAGCCAGGGGTTGGAGCAAAGAATTTGGTCAAGGTGTACGTGGCCCGTGGGACCTACGACTTTGGAACCAAGTTGTTTCGGTTAGTAAACATGGGTGACCGTGTGGGCAGTC
>JAJJMA010194758.1:452-11361 GCA_023529015.1 Papaver nudicaule | reverse complement strand
TGATTGTTACATTTCCTCTAAAAATATTTGATTTAATTTTTTTTTTTTGTGATTGACTTAATGTTGATATGTGTCATGGGTTAACAAATTTAAATAAAATATTTTTAATTTAATTAAATTTCCTAATTTTAAAGAAAAACGTAAGAAAAAAATCAATTTTAAACAGAGAGGGCGATTTCCTAATTTTAAACAGAGAGGGCGATTTCCGGCGGAGGGCGATTTCAGGCGGAGGTGAAAACAGAGAGGGAATTGAGGTTTCATTTGATCAACCCTTTTCTTCTTCTGCATTTCATCTTGCCCAAGAGATTATTCCCCTCCTTCTTAAGTTTCTAACGAACCCTAAAACTACACTTTTGACGTAAAACTTCATGCGGCCGGTTTTAGGGTTTTCTCGTCGGATTGGGGTTTTTGCCGAGCTTCAATTTCTGCAACTGGCTTGATAATGGTTAGCACACGATCTTCTTCATCTGATACTGCTCAAGGTAACGGTAAGAAAGTCCTCTTTCAATCTTCTGAACATACATCTCCGAGCTCTGCGTCTGCCATTAATGGGGGCTTTCGACGGAAGAAGCCACCGGCCAAAACCAGGTTGTCTGAAACTCCCACGAACAAAAGCTCTTTTCAATCTTCTGCAATGAATCCTTACCATGGTGTACCTCAATTCTCTGCAACTCGATGTGTCAAAGGAGTTTATGTTCGAAAAAATCCCGCTGCCAGCTTGCCGGGAACTTCCACGATGATACCTGTTGCTGCTGATAAATCCCAAGTTGCTGCTGTGTTTCAGTCTTCTGCACACACTACGGCTCTATTGGGCACTGATGATCTTGTTGTTTCACCGGAGAATCAAGTGCCTGCGGCCTTTAAAGGTTCAACTGATGACGACATTCAATCATCTGCATCTCTGCCGGCTGTGTGTTCTTCCTTTGGTGGCGGGTCTCCGTCTCTTCCAGGAGCTCATACCATATCCCACGGCCATTTTCAAAAATCTGCAGCTCCCTCCATCAGTTTTTCCTCTTGCAAAAAAAATGGGGCTAACGTCCAGTCGCCGGTTTCTCTGTGTATAACACCATCACCCTCCGTTGACGCTGAGATTTTTCCACCTCCAGAAGCTTCATTCTCACGGCTCAGGTCTGATGACACCGCAGTTGGCGAAATTTCTCTTGAACCTGGTTTGTATGCTTCAACTTCTACATGTTTACAGAGTGTCGCGAACTTACCCCCCATACAGGTAAGTTTCGTTGTCCGTTGCATGGTTTTGATGGATGCAAGAACAATAATGGCAGAGGTTACAACCAAGGTTCCTTGATCACACACTTACGTGAGAAGCATTTTCCTGACGAAGAGGGCAAAGAGAGGTGTCGCCAACTAATTCGCAGCGATTTTAGCGTGTTCAAGGCTTGGGAGAGTATTTTACAGGGTATGCACATGTGGCTATGTCATCCTTGTATGAGGATATGGGCATGGAGTAAATCCTGCGGACATAACGGGGAAGTGATTCGTCGTCCTTGGAATGGAAAGCGGGTGGAGTTCTTGGTGCATGGAGTTTCATGCCCTGCTCCATTATTTGTGGATAATGAGGGTCCTCTTGATGTAGAAGCTAACGATGTTCTTAGTCTTGATCTTGAGTTGTTGGATCGAGTTCTTCAGAGCCAGATATGTACTGTTGCCAGCATCCCCGCAAAATGCAAGCTTCTCTTTGCCAGAACATTTAATGCTGCCATTCAGAGAGTTGTTAATAATCCTAATGACATCTCTCTGTGGGTTCAGTTGCTTCTGTTTCCCATATGCACTCTCCGGATTTACTTTCCCCAAAGTAGTTCGGAAGAGAGATCAGGAAACAGGAAAAAATCGCAGATTGCGACTATTCAGTTTGCCCTGCAAAAATGGTCTGAACCAAATGGTTGTGCTACCTTGCTTCAAAGAGCATTGGAGGAGCAGGCTGCTTTGCAAGAAGAACGACATAAGAACAAGAGGAAAAATCAGGAGAAGACGCAAGAGGATCAGGAGGCAGTTAATATACGACTTTGTCGTAAGAAGCTAAGTAATGGTCTATACACTGCTGCTATTCGTACTTTGACTTCCAATGGAGTGGCCCCGCCTAACTCAGGGACTTTGGAAGAACTACAGGCCAAGCACCCTTACGCAGCTCCACCTTTGATTCCAACAGACCCCATAGTGCAACCATCCTTCATCGCATCTATGGACTTGGTTCTGAACAAGCTGAAGAGTTTTCCTAGGGGGACCTCATGTGGGAGAGATGGCCTTCGTGCTCAACATTTGGTTGATGCTTTGAGTGGGTCTGCAGCCGCAGTGTCAGATGAACTCATTAATTCCATTACTCAGCTGGTTAACATATGGCTTGCAGGTGGTTGTCCTTCTGCTTTAGGAGAGTTTGTAGCTTCAGCTCCCCTTACTCCCTTGCTCAAGCCCGGGGGTGGTATACGTCCTATCGCTGTAGGTACTATTTGGAGACGCCTGGTCTCTAAAGTTGCCGCCTCTCATGTTGGTAAGGAAATGGAGAGCTATCTCAGTGACTTCCAGTTTGGTGTGGGGGTTCCCTGTGGTGGTGAGTCCATTCTTCATGCGGTCAACAGGCTTCTTGAGGCAAAAGGGGACTCAACGACTACATCCATGCTCTTGGTTGACTTTTCTAATGCCTTCAATCTTGTAAGCAGGTCTGCAATGATTAGAGAGGTAAGGAAACACTGTCCTTTTATCTCTAAGTGGGTAGAGTTCTGTTATGCGGCTCCTGCTAGACTATATTATATGGACAAGACCCTTTCGTCAGCTCAGGGAGTACAACAGGGGGATCCTTTAGGCTCCATGTTATTTGCTTTGACTCTTCACCCCTTGATACATAAAATTGCAGATTCGTGCTCCTTGGATCTTCAAGCATGGTATTTGGATGATGGGACCTTGGTTGGAGACACGTTGATGGTGGCCAAAGCCCTGGACATTATTCAGCAAGAAGGTGTTCCCTTAGGGTTGCATCTTAATGTCTCAAAGACTGAACTCTTCTGGCCTACAGTTGATAGCAGAGGTTTAGTTGAGGGTGTTTTCCCACCTCGTATATGCCGACCGACAGAGGGAGTTAAGCTGTTGGGAGGACCTGTTAGCCTGAACCCCCAGTTTTGCAAGAGTATGGTAGTTAACAGAGTTCATAAGACCACAGGCCTAATTGATGCTATACAGAAGCTCAAAGATCCTCAAGGTGAGCTTTTACTGTTGAGGGACTGTTCTGGTGTCTCGAGGTTATACTTTGTTATGCGGATAGCTAAACCTGAGTACTTGGGAGAGGCACAAGCGCTTTTTGATAATCACCCCAAACAGTTCCTTAGACATCTTGTTACGGGGGATGGCCCGGGATTTGGTCTCCTGCAACAAAGGCTTGCTACACTTCCCATCAAGTGTGGTGGATTAGGGGTGTATACCATGGAGGATACTATGCAGTATTGCTACTTGGCATCTGCTTCCAGACAAGAGCTCAACAGGAAACATTTTGAGGCAGTCTGGTGTGTCCGGTTTGAGTCCCAGTTTTGATCATGCGCTTGCCTTATACAAACAGGTATGTGGTGTTGAGAGTTCTTCATTATGCATTGATGATATTGCCCCCCATTCTATGAGTTCTTTGGCAATCAAATACTTCGATGCAGTGAAGAAAGATCTACCTAATCGGTTTGTTATGACGAAGCGGGATTCCGCCCTGTGGCAGAGCAACAGGATCAAGCATGAGCAAGATTATTTATTGGCTATTCCGATTGCTGGGCTTAATCAAAAGCTTGGGTCTCGACATTTCAGAGCTATCTTGCGTTATAGACTTGGGATCCCTCTTTTCGAGGAAGGAGACAGTTGCACCAGTTGTGGTAGGGAAATGGATGTTTTTGGGGACCATGCCTTGCATTGCTCAAGTGGCATTAGTCTCAAGTATAGACATGACCTGGTTCGTGATACCTTTGCTGATATTTGTTATCGTGCGGGTGTCCAAGCTAGGAAAGAGGTTGATTTGGGGTTCCTCTCAGATACCTGATTAGCTTTGAGACCTGCAGATGTTCTGGTGTATAACTGGGATAATGGTCATGATGTGTGCATGGATATCACAGTCGTTTCACCTTTTACAGGCGTTGGGGTGCGCGCTTTTGTTCCGGGAAAGGCGATTGAGGATGCTGTCGTTCGCAAAAAAGACAAGTATTTGGAGAAATGTACTGCTCAGGGATTTGGCCTTGGTGTGCTGGCTTTTACCACTTTGGGGGAGTTGGGTGATGACACTGTGGAGTTTCTGACGAGACTGCGCAATTATATGGCTAGCCATGATGCTAACGTCATAGTGGGGGATTTTCTTTTTCATAGGATTGGTGTTGTACTTCAAAAAGGGATTGGAGCCCAGCTTGTTGCCAGGCTTCCATCTAAATCTTGTAATCCTATTGATTCTGATTCTGATTCGAATTAATAATATATGAATTTAAAAAAAATAAAATAATAATAATTAATTAAAAAAAAAAAGGTGATTGAGAAGCTAACCTTGCAGGAGATTGAGGTTTCAAGTTGACTCGAGATGATGCTATTGAGCACTGCGTAGGTGCTAAGGATTGTGTTTTAGTAAGGGAACTGGTATAAAGTTAAGCTGTCAGGTTAAACCCGAGATAACGTGAAGCTGCTGGAGGTTTTAGTTGTGGGTGCGTGGCAGCAAATACGTGGCCAAGAAAGCCAAGAGAACATGGAAGAAGATTCAGCAAGGTGTTGCTGCCATAATTGCTGCTGAGTGGAGTGATGCGTGTCGTTTACCACAACAAATTAATCGAGATATTTCCCACTAATTAACAAGTAATATAGCGGTAGTAAGGATCGTTCCCACAGAGAGTGATGATATGTTATTTAAATCAGCAAAACAATAACAAAAGTAAAACGAAGGGGGGTTTGGTTTGAAATCACGTAAACAATATGAAAGTAAATAAAGAATAATAATAAAAAGATGATGATCAAGAATTCCCTCGCCGTTACCAAGTGTTAGACTCAATCAATATACCTGTTTACCTTTCGTTAGAAACATATGTCATCAACCGTAGAATAACAGCTAGCTCAGTGTTATCCCCAAAACTCCTTATATCACTGAATGCCGAAGCTCTCGCACACCAGATTATATCCGTCTGAACCACCAAGTAGTAGCTCACTCAAGGTGTAACCCAATCGAACGCATTAGGGTTTGTGAATTTAGGTTGATCCCAGCAGTTAAACTCTTAGCTCAAGGTCCACTTACTGATGTCGTCCTCACACACAATTGCTCCACAGAATCCCTCTGCAAGGTCTCGTGTTCTCTACTTGTGCAAGAATCAAGATACAATTACTGATACCTTAATCCTTACTAGCAATAGAATGATCAATCGACTAATATGGTTGCGCACCCAAACAACCTAGATCAATCATAAACCTTCTAACTAGTAAAAACAATCGACAATGATTCACAATTTAAAACTCAAAGAAACTTGTAATTAATCTTGCTTCACGCTTAGAACATTGAATTCATCCCTAATCTACAAAAGAATTATCCGCTCATTGGAAAATTACAACGAGAAGAAAAGAATAAAGTTCCTCCCAAGGGAGAGGAACCGGTGGAAAAGATATATCACTCTTGGTGCTTGAGGCCTCTTATTTATAGGCTTCAATCGGTGGAAATCTGATTAGGAATAGAACTCTTATTTCCTTTTTTATGACAAGTTCTAAAACTTGCTCATAATCCCATCCATCCATTCATAGAAGATCAACGGCAGAGGTCTCTTTGTGCTCTTTTCTCGGCAGGGAATACATTCCAAAGAAAACTCAAACTTTTACCCAAGTTCCTTGTTCCTGTCGACTTCCAAAACCCAGCCAAACTCATATGCACAGCTGCCAATTATCTTTATCTCTGTAGGCTTTCCAAATCCTATTCTTGCCATGTCCATTACAACCAGAGAACGTAGCAAATAACCTTGGCAAGCCATCTTCAGGCCATGGCAGGCTAACCAGCAAACCCATAACAAAACCAAATCGTGTTATCCTGTCTTAACCAATGTCGACTCCCAATCCTTGGCAAACTCCCCGTGACCATGGAACCAGCAGTACCCTGAACACAGCCATCAGTATCATCTCCTCTCCTATCTCAATTCTAACCCATATACAACAGCAACAACACCATAGTCCACAACAAATCCATTGTTTTAGCACCAAAAGCTTGCCTTAAAACACATCCCTTAGTTGCAAATCTATGAAAAACAATCTTGACCCCCTTAATGATTCATCACACTCTCCTCAATCACACCTTAATCCATGATAATCATCAGCTGGAACCAGTGGCACTGGCTCCCAATTTCCTGCCTAGTTCTGCACTTCGTTTGAGCATTTTATCAAACAGGTTGTTTGCGTTGTTTTGATTAAGCTTGGATGAATTTAATCTGTTTCCTTGATTCACACAGCTCCTTCCCTGCAACGTATTCTCATTCACACACACATAATCATGACGATAAATCAGTTTCCCAGTCTTCTTTCTTGCTGGTTTTGTTGGGTTCAATACATCTCCGAATCACCAAAATACCGCCTAAAACCTGAATCACCTTGTTGATTTGACACTTGACCTAACCTTGGCAAACATCTGTCGATCCCATAGCTAAGGCGGCAACAGTTGAGGTGAATGGTTGGTGTAGCCTTCTTGTGTTTTAAGAGAAACACACAACTGGTCGTTAAAGAGGGAAAACTCGACCTAATCTCGTCTGTACTCTGTAGGTTTAAGTTGTGAAGGGTGGTTGCCCTGATCAAGTTTGTGTCTGTCTTCAGCACAGCACGAAATGGATTAATAGCAGCCAGCTTCAGTTTATGTCACAGCACCAGCAGTGGTGTAGTGGTTCGCATGTTGGCTAAGGCACATGAGGTCCTGGGTTCGAACCTTGGCCTCGTTCTTCATTTTCCTTCTTTTTTATCATGCACAGCTGAAAACCGAACTGCCCCTTAACAGGACCAGAACTCCACGTAGCATCACCCAATTTATTTTCAAGTCCCTGGATATTTATCTGCCGGTCTTTGGATTTCTTCGTAATTCTGATTTAGGGGGTTTCTGAAGAGTTTCTACTGACGTCCCTCTTTTTCATTCACTAAATTTCGCTAACTTCTTCATACGAATCGGAATGACTTGATTCTTTCGCCGAGGCTGTTAGAAGTAGTGTTTAACTGAGACTCTAACAAGTCAAAGTTATTGAAGTTTGAGTTATCTTAGGAATCTGCTATGTTTAGAGTTAGATGATTCTAGAAGAAGCTAGAACATTCTAGAAGTGCGACTTGTTTAGGAAGTCGAGTTATTTATGGCATTATGTGTTATTTGGAGTAGTTTCTTTGTATAGAAACTCTAGAGTTTTAGGCAATTGGTTTGGGTATAAATGGCACCGGTTATCACCATTGTAAGATACACCAATATTAATACAATGTAGTCTTCCGCTTATTTTCATGTTATTCTCCTCTCTCTTGTTCGATCCTACATAGGTGTGGCTCAGGCAACTGAAGAATATTATACCCGAGTAGCGCGTATGAAGTTGGTGCTCGATCGTGCGTATGTATTGTTGCGGCTTGTGGCCGAGTGCAAGAAACCCTCAGGCTCTTCACCTGATTTACTATCCAACTTTAATATATTGTGTAGACTTTTTTTTATTAAATATTTGAAGTTAGATGGTAAAACTATGTTACAGGGATGCTCAGTTTAGTTTTTAGTTTTTGGGTATGCTCAGTTTAGTTTGAACATCTAGTATCTGGGGATTTTTTGCGTTGACTCTTTGTGACTGGGTGTTATCTCGAGTCCGACCCGAGTCACAGCGGTGCAAGTCTACGTGACACTCTCTCTCTCCACACTAATTTGGGACACACTCTCTTAATTCCTAAATCCAAAAACCTGCCTTCTAATGTCACTTCTCATGGACACTTATAGGGCTCTTATCCCCATATTATGTTGACAAGTGTCCTTTACCCTCATATTTACCCTAATGTCATTCCTTAATCCAAGTAGTCTAACTTTTCTCCCTTTCCTCATGACTTTCCTTATAATGGGTTCCCAACTTATGAACAAGGCCTTTTAAAGCCCTTTTGGGCTCCGGGTATCCACATTAGTTCCCTGATGGCTTGGACGGGCATCCTTGCCGGGTCAGCCGTCACCCATGGATACCCCGAGTCCCCAAGCTTTTGTGGCGCGTAACTGCTTATCTTTTCATCTCCCCATTTACTTCGACGTGGCCTACATGGCAATATCAGTTTCGTCAGCCGTGTGGTCGTGGTCTGACGTGGCATTTATTGCGCTCGTCTTTTCATCTCTTTTACTTCCCTATAAAAAGTCCCATTAGTTTTTTACTACTATCATTCTTTCCCATTATCAAGATGAGTCCCTAGACAGTGGAGAAGAACAAGAGACGGAGGTTCAAACAGCGGAAGAGGCTCCAGGCCTTCCCGAGCCCGAGGGCGAGAATGGTTGGTACACTCTCAAACAATTTCAGCGCTCTAAAGCTTTAAAGCGCGCGACTAGTCCTCACCCTTATATATACACTAAGGGCATTGTGTTTCCTCAAGATAATCTTGTGCCTCGTCTGACAAATCCATATGTTCCTTGCGTACCCGCGGATCCTGGCTGGCTACTTTGCGCAGAGGAAGAAACTACTCTACCCCTCCTGTGTGAGGAAATCCTGCATCTTTCCATTAATCGAGGGGACTATCCGCTTCCTCTTGTAGTGTTTTATTCTATGACCACGCCTCCCTCCGATTGGTTTAGATGGGTCAGGTATATTATTAGCAATGAATCCCATAAGCATATACTTGAATCTTTAGGGATCCTCGACGCGATTTATGCTTCGAGAAGTAAGTCTTGCAAGCGTAGTCACCTTGATCTCATTAAATTGATGGTGCGTTGGGTTTTTTCACTCCACACTTTTGTTTTCGCTTGTGGGGAAGCTACCATTATTCTTGAAGATGTCGTGGCGCTCACTATGCTTCCGATTCATGGTACTTATCTCTATAATGAGTCCGCCAATGGTGACGTCCCGACCACCGAAGACTGGAGATTAGTGTCAATCTTGAAAGAGTTAAAGGATGAGTCAAGAAAAGAAATCGTGGCCCCTAAGGAGAAGAGCACGACTCAGAAGAAGGTTTCGGCGCAGTCCCCAGTCGTTCGAACCAAAGGCAACCCTTATGGTTCGGTTAAAGAACCCGCGACTCCCAACGCGAACGCGGGGGATTGAGCCGGAGAGGATTGGAGTGACAGTCCCTCAGAAGGACAAAAAGCGTTCTTCTTTCCCTCTTTGGGTGAACTACTGGGCTCCTAAGGGGTGAATGATCGCTTGCAATGTTCGAATTATGGCCCCGTCAATCCTACATTGGAGCTTGCTTCCTTTTTGACCTTTTGGTTATGTCACGATATGTTCGAGTACAACCCTCGGGACACGATTAAAGATGAGCTCCTTCCAATGGTTGTTCTCATGGCCCGAGGTATATCCTTTCCGCTAGCTCCCATGTTTCCAGGAGGTTTATATCGCCATCTAGACTTGTTTGTTTCGGAGGTTTCGAAAGTGGTTGGGGTCCACACCGTAGCAGCTTTCTTCAAATGTGGGCATGGGAGCGATTCCCGGAATATCTTCCTTCCAACATGAGACAGATTGATGTTTATGTACTAGACCACTGAAACGGTGGGCTATATGTATCCTCGCATATCTTTGTATAAGAAGTTGGTCCCTAAGCCTTCTGTCAAGCTTTCAGATTACTTTGATAAGGGTGACAAGTTCTGTTTTTTCTCCTTATACTGATAAACGCGCTGGTCGTACCTCATATGATTTTTACTTTAAGGAAGGCAGGCTCCTCCATTCCTCATCGATGCCACCACAGCGAAAGTAGATTTTGTGTTGGCCGTAACACCTGGGTTTCTCCCTGACATTCATGGCGGGAGGTTTATGTGTCAAGCATACAATATTCACTGCGTTGCGTTCCAAGCAGGTTTCGATCAAGGGACTCCTCCTTATCCGTCGACCTCACTAACTCTGAACCAGCGGTGATTGAAATTTGTTATTATTCATATGTTTTAACGGATGATGGTTTTGTCCGCTGCCGTCCTCGTCTCTTTGAGATTCCTTATCCTAAATCTACTCGAGTTGGCAGTGTTTCCTCTGGTTGGTATAAGTATTGGGCAAGCACGGGCGTTCGCATTCTGAACTTCTTGGTCTCTAGGGCTGTTGTTGCTTCTCGTCTGGAATATCCTGTTCTTAGGGAGATGCATCATTCTGGGCGTGTGCGCTTGACCTCTAGTGTGGCCTCGGAGCATAAGTTATTTCCAGGTACCAAAGGACGTTCGTTGGAGGTCGTGGAGACCAGCTGGGGGCCCGGGCCTTCCGAAATTGGGGTTGCAGGTGATGGGAGAGGATCGAAGAGGAAAGTCCCTGTCTCCTCTGCGAAACCTACTGGGGCGCAGAAGCGGGCTCACACCGCCAAAATCCCGCGTCCTAAATTTCCTCTATCGGCTCGGGTTGGTACAACTTGTGATGAAGACAGGGTAAGATTGCTATTTTGTACCTTGGTGTTTTTATGTTAGGATTGTTTTGTAGTGTCCTTTTTACGTAATCTCGCGACTAAAGTGCTTTTGGTGGAACATGATCGTCCTTCTCTACCCGACAAGAAAGCATGCCCTTAATCTTCAAGCAATCCTACCTTTTTGAAAGAGTTGGATCGTGCCAATCGGAATCTTGGTTCCAGACCCGCTGATGTCATGCTTGTCTCTAGTGTTCGACCCTTAGTTATTTATGTGAAACGATCTTTTTCGAATTTGGTTGCTACTTTATCAGCTATCTTGGAGTCATACAAACCTACGACGTCGAGGAAATCACAGCTTGGAAGTCACCAATCGGGTAGGATGAGGCCGTCG
>JAJJMA010194757.1:0-11159 GCA_023529015.1 Papaver nudicaule | reverse complement strand
ATGTAGGTGTAGAAAATGCATTCTACAAATAAAAGCATCCTAGAGGTGAGGCTACGTAAGAAGAATATCAGCGAGAAGCATAGAATCATCAACAAGAAGCTTTAGGTTTATCACCATACATAGAGGACCAGCGGGTGAACGCCAAGAACCACATTAGCATACAGTACCGCTGAAGCTACATCAATCAATGACCGCTAAGACTACATCAGCGAATATCATTAGAAGAATGGAAGAGTGAATTGTGATCAGCGGGCAAAGAACACGTCATCTGCTAAAGTTCAAAGAATGGAGACTGAGGTCGCCGTCTATGCTTGTTGGCTGAAGAAGACACATGATTGTTAAGTGAAGTGGTGTATCCGCTATGTGGCGCCAAGCCAAGGCCGGTATAACTTAACTTTCCTAGGAGAAGATACACCATAGAAGAACTCTAGCATAGGATTCCTTTTGAGGGTAATATTGTAAATTCGTCAAATGAGTCTCATATAAATAGCAATGTAACCCTAATAGCTAGGGATGGTCTCTTTTACCTTCTCTCTCTACCTCCATCTACTTCTCTACTTCTTCTCTATTCAAGAACATGAAGAACACTTAAGTTCTTCATGGAAATCTATGTAAATACCTCAAAATCATTAATAAATCCTTGTGTTTATGTGTTTCTCTTGTGTTATTATTGGGTGTAATGGTAAAATCTCTACTTTAGGGATTTTACCAACTACAATCTAGGGGTGTGCACGGTACGGTTCGGCTCGGTTCTTGGCAGAACCGTGTACCTTTACCTCCCCTAGGTCGGTTCTCATTTTTTTTTCCGGTACCTGTACCTGTACCCGTACCTCCGGTTCCGGTACCAATCGGTTCCGGTACAAACGAGTACGGTTCAGGTAATTGTACCTGTTGTACCTGCCATTTGTTTTATAAACAGTTTTCAGTTTTCCTGTCATTTTACAAATACTAAATGAATAAAACTGCAGTTTTCCTATATAGCATCCCACAAGAGATGCCCAGAAGTTGGTTGGTGTGGATGATGGTAAGCTGCTATAGTGTCAATTTTTTCTGCCGGAGAGTAAAATTTTCTAATCGAAAAATCAAGTACTAACACTCGCACATTAAGGGTAGACAAGGCCAGTCTTTACCGACTTACACTTTTGCAATAACCATCTGGGCTTATGGGCTGACTAATGCAATCTAAGACTAAACCCCAGTGAAAGTTGTCGGATACTTCATGGTCGCACTGTTGTGTACATTTGTTTCGCTAATCAAACAACACTGCCTGATATATTCAGTTAGAATGGAATTACTACTGGTCTTTGAATTGGAAACGCCAAAATGGAAACGCTAGTCGTACCTATTGGAGAAATGATTTCATGTTTAGTCCAATCTATGTTATGAAATGTGCTTGAGGCGCTAACTTAGGCGCCAAAGGTGCATGAGTCGCATAGTGACCGCCTCAACTGTGATGTTCCCAAAACGCCTGATGCGCCAACTCGTACACTTTGATTAAATTTATTTTCATCGCATAAGGCGCCTCAGTAGTGATGAGGCGCTTTGATAACAAAGGTATGGATTATGGGAAGATGGGAGTGGGAAAAGAACCACAGATTAATGTAACACAGGTGAAGCGGAATTTTTTTTTTGCCGATAAGGTAGAATGAAAACCTTCTCTTACTTAATTTCCATGATAATGCGTCATTATCATTAGACACATCTCTTCACGTTAGACACATCTCTTTGCATTCCATAACAGACAACTAATACAAAAGACAGCATACAACTCAAGCGTCCCTTCCCATTGATATATATGTAGGTAGATAATTTGGGTGGTGGCTAATTGACGAAAAAAACACGAAAATGGAGGGGAACATTTTAGCTCACTCGGTTTAATGATTCCTGATTTAATATTGCATTGGATTGTTGGGACAGCAGCCATAACAAGGTTGGAATGGTTTCGATGTAAAGATGGATATATTGTTATTTCCAACATAATGAGGAAGTTTAAGAAGGAACTTGCAGTCATCATCATCTCTAGGAGTTAAGTCAGAAAATTGCAGAGTTAGCAGGAACTACACAACAAAAAGTCTAGCAAGATGTTGATGTTGTCCCTCAAGGATTATGTCAACATTTGTAGAGAAAGACGAAAAAAATGTAAGTACTAAAGATTATCCCGGTAAAGAAAAGAGCTGATGCTAAAACATGGAAGCGAAATTTTTCCATTACTCAGTTTCGTGTTTCTGCACCGGTTAGTATTCTTATTTAATTAAATTTTCATTGAAACACAGATTCCTCCATCAGCAGCACCAAAACCAACTAAGGATCTACCGATCTCAATGTTTAATTTTCAACAAAATGAGGAATTTATTATTAGAGAGTCTTTTAATCAACAGGATACAAATATGCCACATAAACACATTAGACCCTCCATAAATTAACTTTGCTATATTACATATGAATACAATACATTGAGCTTCCTGTTGATGAATCACTTGTTCTTCATATCCTCACCATCTAATCTTTTGATTTAGACAAAGCATAAATCTAATCTGTAAGAACCTAACTTAAGCTTCAAAAATTATATGGTAAAAGGAATGAAAGTCCAGATAGAGAGACAACATATACCTAACAACTGAGATGAAAAAGGTACTCCACAGAGCGAAATCCAAGGAGCAAACAGGATATTGAGGAAAGGCAAAATTAAAACAGTGAGAGAAGAAATCATAATGTTGTGATCTATTGTGTGGTGATCTCCAAGGTATGTGTAAGGATCCTCATACAAACCCAAAGTTGTATCTATGAAAAATGCCACCCATCTGATGAACAGATCTCTGAAATAATTCTGTTCCGCCGCAGGCCTCTTTTACACTTACACTTTCATCTCTTTCTTTAAACATCCGTAAAAGTTCTAGGGAGTCTCGTTGTTTATAGACAACACCATAGAATAATTTACCAAAATGTCCTTTAAATCTAAACTTCTTAAGCTTCAAGAGCACATTCGTCTGTCTGATGGGTTCTAGTGCATTAGTGCATTAGTGTCATACATATAACCTTCTCAATCAAATAAAACATGCGTCTGTCAAGACACCCTAAGCCACTTTTGAATGAGATCAGTTGCGGTGAATGAATGAGGTGATTGGATTAAGAAAATGAAAGTGAACCCTTTTGGAGAGCTGGGGTATCTTGAACAATTATGAACCCTATATGAAATAAAAAAGTTGTGCATTTGTGATCGGCTCTTGTGAGTCCGGGCGTCCTTGTAATTGGAAGACAATTCTTTAACTTCTCTTCTCCACTCAAGAGTGTGTTTCAACAATTAACCATTTAAGAAATAAACTTTGATTTCTCAAGTCTCAACTGTGTACATCAATGCCTGAGTGCCTTTGCATCCAAATACTTCAACGTTACTACAATACTTGGTTGCACATCACTCGCTTCCCCCTTTACATTCTCAAAACCCTCTATGCATTTTCCTTCAACGCTGAATCTATATATACAACAACCTGACTCTGACTTGATCAAGAAACCGCAATAAGCTTCTCTTGAAATTTCTTTTTGTGGATGTACTATACTGATACTAGTGAAGCTGAACAGTGGAGCTCTTCACTGCAGCAAGAAGACCTCAAGTTCTTCAATACAAAGCAAATCATCAATGAGTTAGCAGAGAAAATCGCACCGACACCATATCCGCGAAAATTCATTTTGATTACCTTAACCTTCGTTTTCTCATTTTCACTGATTCAGCTATTATTTTAAACTCGTAAATTTATCCATGAGTTCATCTTCTTCTTCGTATGCATAGTTCATCCGCACTAACTCTATCCATTTCTAATTTCCAATTGAGCAGCCTAGCGGGCTTAGGCGTATGAGGAGGCCGGTCCTGGCGGTAAAGCAGGACAAGCCCCACTTTGGGGCATCCAAGCTTTGGGGGCATAAAAATATATATGTTTTGGAGTTATAAAAAAAAATAAAATACAGGGATTTAAAGTGGAGGCTTTATTAAAAAAAAGTAGGAAATATGAGGACCAATTCATCCACTCCGTTACTAACCCTATCAAATTCGTAAACATTTGATAACAATGTTAGTGCATCATACTTTGTGTTCATTTTACGCCATTTTTACAACATAACTTGTTTCACTTATGGTTCATGTGGTAACCGAGAGGAACCTGACTCTTTGACACCTTAACCATAATTTGTGGTTTTTACTATTTACAGCCATCAGAGATGATGACACTCTTTCCTTTGATTTGTCGGTTAACTACTACGATGTAATAATTTTGGAATCCAAATCTAATTACCTTGTTTATTATCTTCGATCGTCAATGTTACAAGAGAGATCGAATTGTTTAGCAATGATAGCTATTGAAATAGCGATAGCTGAAAAAGTACATTACAAGTCTATTATTAGAGAGCTTGCGTCTAAAAATACGCGAAGGGCGGAAATATTCAAAGAACTTTGTAAGTTTTTTTCTTTTTGTGCTTGAAATAACACGTTTTTCTATTGGGTTATTAATCGCGCAAAAAAAAAATAATTGTTTATTATTAAAAATTTGTGCAATTTGTTCTTTTATGGGGGCATACAAATATGTTTTTGCTTCGGGGCAAAATATTCTCAGGAACGGCACTGGGAGACATCTGTTACTATCGTTACTTTTTCCATCTCTAGCATTATTTTGTGCAATGGCTTCTTTTCCCTAGCATTTCCTTAGAGTACTGGTTGCCATTCAAGTTATTGGACTTATTTCACCTAAGTTTAGTCTATGAGAAAAAAAAATGCAAGGTTATTTGCATACATTCTTTTTTTATTTGGAAAAGAGATTTTATTCGAGTATGTAAGCAGCCCATTAGCAGACTATACATCAGCATACACGCCACAGACAACACAACAAGAAGTAAAAAAGCAAGAATAAGATATTACCAGCCATATTCAGCTAATCAATTTTTATCTAAACCGAGGAAACCTAATTGTGATTTGTGAATTTAGCATGTCATATTGCGCAACAAATTCCTTTATACACATTCATAACAAACTATTGTTATTTAGATGGATAGCTATATTCATCTTAAATTCTCAGCTGTTATAAGTATGTGCACCTGGTAGAAGTGACGTACAATTGGAATTACTGTTTCTGCAGATGAAAACATTACGACAACTGTATCTCAAACACTTGGTTCCAGGAAATGTAGAAATCCTTGCAGACAGCTTCCGGGCATAATCGACTACTGTATCTCATTCTAACCTTGAAGACGTTTGAAAAGTATCAAAGTTTAGGAGTGAGGCATTTCAGGTAGTTTTTGTAGATGACACAACTTGGCATTTCAACTATTCCCATGCTAGCTGACTGTTTTCTGTATAATCGTTTGTATAAGCTGCAATGGTTTTTTGTTTGAATGAGGGACTTTTAAATTTAGGTTTTATTCTTAATGGTATACCAATCAAAATCATGCGAATTATTGGTCGGCCAAAATGCCTATGAGTTGTCTCTCTTATAGCAGTAGTAGTCACTAGTTGGAAGTCACAGAAAAGGAACTGATCAGAAACAGACCATGGAATTAAAATTGGCAGCTGAGGATGCAGTCAGCTATAATGAACCCTCAAAGACTCATATTTAGTACATTAGATTTTATTAATTAGAATTTGAATGCATAACCTATTCCAAAAAACAAAACAAAAAAATAAATTATAAAATCATTTTCAACAAAATCACTCAGAGTGAATTATGATTAGAAAGCCATTTCTTCATAAGCATAAAAATATATTATTTTAGAAGATCTTAATTTACAATAAAACACATTAAACCTTCCATATATTAATTCGGCTATTACATTAAATCATAAGCATAAAGTGAGCTTCCTGTTGATAGGTCTGAAGTCTGCTTTTCCCATTCTCACAGATTTGGCGTCTTTAGTATCTCTGCAAGCACCTCTACAAGCCAAGTCATCCTCACCATCAACTCTTGATCTGCACTCAGTACCAAATGTAGTGCGACCTGTAAAAATTCATCACCAAGTGAGCTTAATTTAACATTCTAAAAAATATATGGTAGAGAGAATGAAATCCTTGTAATAAGACAACATACCTTGGTTAACAGAAAAGAAATCCCTATTGAAGCTTGCATAGGTTGGAACTATGAGAGGAAAAATCATAACGTTGTGATGTGATCTATCGTATGTTGATCTCCAAAGTATGCAAAAGACTTCCCATACAAACAAGAACCGATCGGATGAACAGATCTAGGGCTTCACCACTGTCGGCCGCCTCACTTTCACTCACAGTTTCATGACTCTTTCTAAAACATGAATAAGAGATCTAGGGCTTCATGTTTCTTATAAACACACAAAGGTCAAGTTACCCTAATGCCCTTTAAATATAAGCTTTTGTCCCATGGGTAAGCCTGAAGAGCGCATGCCCGATGCGTCTGTCTAGCCACTATCAAGTGATATCGGTTGCGTTGAATACCTGGTGTGATTGGATTAAGTAACTGAAGATGAACCCTTTGGGAACTGACAGTATCAAGGTGCAGAGATCGATCAAAGATCATGACAGTGGGAGACCAGACTGCTGAAAATGAAGGTCCTAATACCCGTCTTGATTTAATAAAATTTCTAATTTCCAATAATCTCTAGTGTTACTTTCTGTAATGGCATCCTTTCCCTAGCATTTCGATCCCTAGTATGTACCGGTTGCCATTCAAGTTACTGGGCTTAATTCACCTAAGTTTAGCCTATGGAGAAAAAAGATGTTGCTTCCGAGTATTTCACTCTTGAAATTTCTTGCTTGGCAATATTTGAACCAAACCCTACAAGTTCTGTGAGCGCAAAAGTCTATTTGCTTAGATCAAGAGCTCACAATCAATATCGCAGCATACATGTGAGTGCGACACAATAATGATATCCTAAGATATAACTTTGAAGAAAACCATTACCCGTGGTCATATGATTTATGATACCAGCTATGGTTAACATATTTACTCTTATAATACGAAATCATATGGTAGATCCCGCACGGGATGCATGGTAGTGAGGTTAACATGCTTGCTTGGAAATAATGAATAGAGATACAAAAATAGATGACGATCAAGTTAATACATACATGAGATCACAACTTATACGATTTAGACTTGACATAAAGTAATATTAGTGAAAGAACTTCTCATCTCATGAATGAGATTCATTGAAGATATAAAAGTTGTATTTGAGTCATTAATCGGACTTACAATGGTGTATTTCTAGTTTCTCTTTGTTTCTAAGTTAGGATTGGATTTAGGAATAAACCCTCTCTCCTCACTTCTCTCCTTTCTCTCCTATTTTTCTCGACCCCCCCTTCATTCGTATTTATAGATTTTTACAACATATTTACTGCTCACAGACTAGCCCGTACGGTTTCATTACTATTCGGGTATACGGATTCGTATGCTTGCATTATTCCCGCACGGGTTTTAGAGAACGCGTTCCCTCCCAGAATAATGCTTGGCTGTGATTGTGCCACGTCTTAGCCGTACATAGATCCGTTGCATGTAATGCAACTGCCACGTTTCAACCACCCTCTATGCGATTGCCACGTTTCAACACCCTTCTTGCATGACTGCCACGTTTCATCAACTCTTCATCCTTATCCCGACCGTTGATTTCGAATTGATTTGAGATCTAAAAAAGGTAACTTTGGTCTTTCCACAGTGCTTGCGGTTGCATGGTATTAAGGTGCTCCCATCTTCAGATCTTGCCACGTGTACCGTGATAAATGTGCTATTACAAGTTCCATAGTAAGACTCGCATAATGTTAAAAAGTCACTATCCCTTGCTTGGCGAGAAATAAAAATAAACATGACTCGAGACAAGTATGAAGCACAAATATTTGAAGAACATCTTGTAGAGAACTAAGAGAAGACAGTACTAACAGCGCCATTAGGGTATATCCAAGACCTACAATTTTTTCCTTCTTTCAAAAATATCCAATAATGTTGAAAGAAATTGACAAACGAAACGCTACTTAAAATGCAGCAATATCACAGGTGTGCTTTTACTATCTAGTCATGTGAACAATATGAACTCCAATTGAACAAACAAAGAACGTCTTTTTTTCTTTTTTTCGAAACAACAAAATTCATTCCAAAAGTGCCGAGAAAGCACAGAAAATACAAACAAAGAAAGTCTATTCAAATTGACTCCAGGTAAACATATTATCAGGGTTCATAATTCGGGAAGGAAAGCAGCGAAATCCAAACCAGAGAGAGAGTTAAATCCATCAGATTCAAACCCAAACAGAAATCCACTTCCACAAATTTATACATGAGAGCCTCTTACATATCAGGACGGGGTTCACCACTGGCAGGGGGCATCCAGCTCTTAGAGTGGTAAATGCTTTCGCCGACCTTCCAGCCTGGAACATCCTTCATGATTTCTGCCGGCCTCTTCTTCTAGATACTTATTGCATTTGCTGGCGAATCTGAAACATAGTTGGCGAAGATTAACCCTCACTTCACATAGAAACCTGTGTTTGGAGGGGTGAAGGGGATTAATAATGTAGTTTTCACCTTTCATCCTCTTTAGCTTGAAGCATGGGGAGAATTGCTCTTTGGGCCTGCCTATTTCTCTTCTTTGAGCGCCCTGCGTATCAACATCAGCGCATACTTGTCAATATGCATTAAAACTCGATATACAGTGCTATCGATCCCTGAGATAATATTGAAGCAAAATGGATGCCCCACCTGAAATTCACCATTGAGATAGTGCACCTAATAAGTCACAAACTCAGTGCCAACAATAAAGTTATTCCTTGGAGATTACCAACAAAGATCTTTACTTCCACCGTTCTTTAGACCAAAAATACTACTCCTTCTACCAGTCAAGAAATAAGCCACAATTAAGAATCAACGAACAGTGCAAGCTTATATACACTAGAAGATGCATTTCTCAAGTGATGATAATATTGTCCTTTACAAGGACCTGAACAAAATTCAAAATCTTGCACCGGTTTGTCGCATGAGCTAGATCCAATATGTTGCATAGCCATAGAAGTATCAAATTTTAAACGTAAAGCATTTCAATTCCCTTCGGCCATGGTTGTATGCAGATGACACAGCAACTACTCCCTTGTGGCGCCAACCATGCCAGCTGACTTTTCTATGTGGTAGATTATTTGTGAAAGCCTCAAACAGATTAGACGAGGATTTTCAAATTTGGATTCTATGACAATCGAATCAAATCAAATCAATTCATGTATCCCACATTGTTGGTCAACCAAAAGAAAGGTTATGTTCGACTTTGTGAAGGTGAGAAAATGATTCCAAATGGGTTGCCTCCCTAATCCTTGTAACCATGGTCAGATTTAGCGACTGGCGAGTAGTGCAAGTGACAAAAGAGAATGACAAGAAAAAGCCATGGAACTCAAATTGGTAATTGAGGACCCAGCTGCAGTCAGCGATAATGAACACTCAAACTCAATGACTTTGATTTGGTTCATGAGACGATGAGATTTGTACTTAATTTTTGTAAGAATTTGAATGAAAAAACTTATACCAATTAATAAAGGAGATGAAATCTTCTTCAACAAAATCATTCAGAGTGAATCATTACTAGAGAGCCATTTCCTCATAAGTATCATACAAGAATTCCTTTGGAAGATACTGATTTACAGTAAAACATACACATTATATACCCTCTATAGATTGATTCTGAGTGAGCTTCGTGTTTATGCATGGGACTCCTCCTCTTCCTCTTGCTCTTCCTATTCTCGCATATTTGGAGTCTCCCTAGCCACTTGATCAGTATACTTACTTCTAACCCCATCTATCATTTTGCAATGGTAAAAACCTGTAAGAATTCATTACAAGTATTATGCTTAACTTAAAATTCAAAAATGTATGGTAAGAAAAAGTTAGAAATCCATACAGAGAGAACATACCTATGCTCAAAGCTGATAAAAACTTAAACCGTGAGAGAAGAAATCATAATGAAATCATAGTGATCTCCAAGGTATGTGAAACGCTTCCCATAGAAAACCAAGATCCCACTCATGAAAAACAACCCATCTGATCCGATGAACAGATCTCTTTGAATTTTTTTTTCCTGTGTCACCGCTGGCCTCTTTTTCCCTTCCACATTTTTAAAAGGCATTCTATTTTTTTTTTTTTTTTGTTTTCTTTTTTTTTTTTATGGACAACACAGTTGTATTTTACCGAAATATCCTTTAAATTTATTTCCTTGGCATACTCAATAACTATTCAAGCTTTAAAATCCAGAATCTTAGGAAAAACAACAATATTTTAGAGGAAAAATCAAAATGTTAATAGTGTAAGTAGATCTGATGGGAGGATCTTCCCAGTAATCCATTTCGTAAAATGGAAAAAATCAAAATGAAATTTGGATCGTAGAGATTTATAGCCAAATAGAGACGAAACCGGCGGATTTTCAGTAGGGAAAAACAAGAAACGTGCTTTGAGCCCTCCCTAAATTCTACCTCTCCTCCTTTAGTACCTCCAACTAGTAATGTTGGTGCTCTACTTAGTTGTTTTAATTTTTTAAATACCAAAGTACCCTTATTTCATTAGTCCTGATCATTAGATTAGAGTTAATAATAAAATTAGAGTTAAATATATGATTAGGTGTTTAGATAAGTTAGAGAGAGAGAAAATCAGATTTTTGGGTTTGATTTTTAGGTTGAGAGAGAAGAAAAAGAGGGAAAAAAAGAAAAACTTTGGGTTTTTTGGGTGTGATTTTTGTGGGATATCTGGTGGAGAGAACATTGGTGAACCTACACGTAAGAAACCTGTGAAGATATTCATTCCCGTCGCGAGAGATCCGGACATGATAGATTTTTAATTTGTCGCAACGAAACTTTTTTACTCCACCGGAAACTCAAGAGGAAAATCAAGATTTCGATGGATATAATGTCCTAAATCCGGAAGATAAACCATTGTATGATGAACCCAATGCTTCTAATACACATGTATACATCAAAGACACGTTTGAACACATTTTTATAGCCTAAATCGATCTAAAGGTGAGATTTTTATGTCTCACCAGAACTACATTCAGCCCCTATTTAGAGAGCCGAATGTCTGAAACTAAGAACCATTCGGCCCTCACATAGGAATCTGATAGGTATTGTGCCGTGAATGTTCTAGAGGATTCTAGAATATATGGGTCGGTGCAATACTTGGTGTGTTTCC
>JAJJMA010194756.1:0-13526 GCA_023529015.1 Papaver nudicaule | reverse complement strand
TTGCTCAAACTTGAGCAACAATGTGAGTGGGGATAGGTTGCTGAGCTTAAAATCTCATGACTATCATATTTTGATTGAGTACTTGCTACCTGCTCTGCTTCAACATGCCTTTCCTGGATGTAAACACCTTCGAATTGCACTTCAGCAAGTCAGTTTGTATTTTAGATTGATGTGCTCTAAGGTCGTTAAAATAGAAGATCTGAGCCAGGCTAAGTGGATGATTGCAGAGGCCATGTGCGTCTCGAAAAGTATTTCCCGGCTTCATTTTTTTATATAAGCGTGCACAGCATGGTTCATCTGGCTGAAGAAGCCTTGGTTTGTGGACCGGTTAGGTTCCGATGGATGTACCTACTTGAGAGGTGAATTGTTGTTTCACCAATTTACCCCTTCAATTTTTTTGCATTTTTTTGGGAGTTTTGTACTGAAATTTACATGTGCATACTGTATCAGGGCAATGAAGGAGTGCAAAGGCCTTTGCCATAACAAGAGATACATTGAAGCGTCAATTACAAATTCTATCATTCTAAATGAGGTTGTTAGGTATGCAATGGAGCAAGCCAAAGCTAGAGCCGAAGGAGGTCACAAAGCCAATTGGGCTGCCTTTCTGGATGAAGATTCTGATTTCAGCGATGAGGATTACATTCTTGGAGATAAAGAAGTTTTGTTGAGCCTTGTTCAATGGGTTCAGATACGTCGGTGGCTAATATTTCAGCGTTGTCAACCGGAACTAGACGATTATTACAGGTATTTGTTGTTATATAATTTCTGTTTGTATGGACACTGAATTTCTATGATGATGGGTTGGTATTAAAAGTATGCTATATATTTATGTTCAGGGATTACCGCACCGGCCATTCAGACGTTGGAGTGGACTTGGTCCAGTTTGAAACCGACTTCCTTTCATGGTTGTACAATAAGGTATGCCTTGTAGAACCGGTTTGTCAGAATAATTTAGGTGGCATTAATTCTGATTTATGGGTTTTCTGCGCTTTCGCAGCTTATGGATGAACAGAATATGGATGGTCTCTTGTGGGATTACCTTAAAGGTCCGGACGAGGTAAGGGAGATTGAAACAACCGTGTGAATGGATATGTTTTTTGTTCCCAAGCTTTTGAGGCCAAGCTTAGGACCCAGGATAGTGGTGTTACCATGGTTGCAGACACAACTTTTATGAGCCAGGTGGTATGGGGTGATCCAACAAATCCTGCAGTTGAACTATGGTTCATTTAAAGAAGATGTGTTTTACTGTGATTGGGTGAAGGTGGAGAATGGAGTCAAGATGTGTAAGGATTCATATTATCCTCTGGTCAATCTGTCAAGAATGAAGAAGAAAAATGCTATCACAGACGAGCCCGTGATTCTCGCGGAACAGGCTACCCAAGTCTTTTATTGCCAGGATTTGAAAGAGCCAGCCTACTGGGTTCCTATGCATCCCTCCATAAGACTAACTATCAGTGTAGACAGTGCAGATGTAGCAGCTGAAGGCAGTTTTCAAGATATTTTAGAGGAATAACCACATCTTCGAGCTTTGCTCACCTATTGGAGCACCCCTGAGAATTTGAAATAATCTGTACGTTTCCTTCTACTTTTGCTTACAGTTTTACACCCCTTTTAGAGTTGTTGTTGGTTTGTAACTTTTAAGGTTTGTTCTATGCTTAGCTAACTCTGTTGACAATTGATTAATAGTCTTTTTACACTTGGTTTACACTTCGTTTATTCCACCACAATGTTAACACACACATTATATTTACACCCCGGTGGGTACCACCAAAACATCATCTTCTTTTCTACTACTATTTTAATGCTAAAGAACAAACACACCTTTCATTAAAGATCTGCTGCTTTTTGAAGCACTCACTTTCTCTCTCAGACAAGAATATTCAGACTTTAAAGCTCCCAAAAAAAGGTTGCTTTCAAGGAGATTCAGGGCTTGATTAAGGAGGAAATCTATTTCTCTCTCAGAGGAATATTCAGCCTTCATCAATCTCTTTTTCGAAAAGGTAAGGTCTTTACTTTTGGGTTCTTTTACTTTTCAACTGCCTTTGCATGTTGCATGGTGAATCCGTTAGTAATAAATGAAGTTAAATGCTAAAAATAAAGTGGAATCATGATAGATGGTGTGAAATCAAGATGCATGAAGTGAAATTTTGTTATGTTGGTCTATTTCTACTCACTCAATGCTTTTAGTGCTGCTCTGTTTAATTAGATTTTTAATTAACAAATTAGATGAAATCATGACATGGGTTTAGTTTGGTTTACGTTATTATGATCTCCAGATGTGTTTGATTTCAGTATTGTTTTAAAGAAAATTTTAGGGTTTTGGTCTGTTTCAATTGTCCAGTATTGATGTCGTGGTCGGATTTTGAAGTTAACATGCTAAATGAAGTGGAATCATGATAAATGTTTGTGTGTCTGATTTGGCAAATCAAAAAATTCATGATAAGATTTTCCTTCTCATACCATACTTGTCTCACATCTGTTGTCCGTAACTTATGAGGTTCAAAATGTTCAAAATGGAATGGAAAGGAATAGTTTGACTCTTGGTGTCTTCATGGATGATCTGTGTTGTAACCTCGATAATGCTGTTTATATTAATTTGAATGTATGAATGTATGAAAAATGCAGGGATATGGCATCAAATAGCCGAAACTACTCAGAAGCAGAATGTAACAGAAAGGGAAAAAGAAAAAGGTCTGACTCTGCGGAGAAGGGGAGCTCCGAACATTCTGATGCTACTTCACATCCCTTCAATCCGTTGATTGCTTTCAACAACATAATCTATAGATGCAGCTTGGATCAAGCGAAAGAGATTGTCAAGCGTGCTTCCGATTATGTCGGTTGTTTGGAAGTAGGCCAGAGAATTAAGCATGACAGGGAGGAAGAGAGCAAGAAACGCAGAAGAGAGCAGAAGGATGATTCTGAGCTTGAAGAATACCAAAGGAGGGTGCGAATAGAAGCCCGGATGCAGCGTCAGCTTATAGAAATGGAAACGGCGCCACCCGCTGAAGGTATACCCTCCGATGATGATGCGGAGGAAGCAGAACCTGAATCCCAAGTAGTAGAAGAAGAAGAAGAACATGTACATGAAGCCGACCATTTTCATGTAGGAAACTTTATTGATGAGCTGGTGGCTGCTGATGAGGAGCAAGAATTGAGGGTGGATGATTGGTTCGACTTACGGATGGGGGAAGTGGATGATGTGGGTGTTGTTGATTCTGCTGCTGCTACTGGTACTGCTGTTGTTGCTTTTAATGATGTGGAAGAAGAAGAAGAAGAAGAAAATGAGGAAGAAAATGGGGATGAGGAGGAAGATTCTGACGAGGAGGAGGAAGAAGAACCTGATTATGAGGAAGATTACGAGGAGGAAGATTCCGAAGAGGAAGAAAATGATGAACAGAGTGATATTGTTAATGGGGATAAGGATGTCGAGGATGGGGATTCGGGTTCAGAGAGTTCCTATTATTGATATTTGTGTGTATAAACTAATTTTTTGTATATTTTGGGATATTTTGGGGAAACTGGTTGTGTTACCAGTAGTTATGGATATATATGGCGCACACACTGAAACTCTTAATTCTGATTGTGTGTGCGCTTTCATAACTGTGATTAACCTAGATACTCTTAACTCTGATTGTATCAACTCTGACCCATTTTTTGTTTCTTTAGTCAGAGTTGTATTCAGAACTGGAAGTGTAGGCTTTTTTGTTTCTTTAGTCAGATACTCTGGCAAAAATATGCAGGAAAACTGGAAGATCTTTTATGTATTCAGATATCCCTGCCCAGGGCCGTTGCTAAAAAGGCAATTTCGTGTAGTGTATACCTAACATCCATTAGATTACAACACACATACAACAATTAGGAGAATTATTCTACCATTGAACATGATAACGAGATAAGCAAAGAACAATATCGAGAAAGACTAAATTGTATTCGAAGACAGGATGAAGATAATGACATAATTAGATATAATATTTCTCCGATTATAACTACATGTATGTTTCTTTTCAGATTCTTCTGTAATTAGGTATCTGGGAGGGTTGATTTAGTTTTCCCAACGCCTCTTAGTATAGACTATAAGCAGGTGGATTAGGCGGGTCGTTACATTTACGTTATGACTTGATCACTTGTGATCAGTGTGTCTTAAGATATAACTCCGTTTTATCGCTTGCGATATTGTTGTTGAAGTTACGACGTTCCATATTGCTTAGAGCTTTCTTTTCTTCTCCGTCTCTAAGCAATATAAGGTTTTTCCTAGAACCTTCGAGTTGGATGTAGCAGTTGTGATGTTGTCTCGGTGGTATTACGAGATTTAATCCATCACAGTATTGTGTCTCTACTTACCTAGTCTGAATTTGTCAGATTGATTAGCATGTACTTGCATGAGTTAAATGTAAGAGAGATCGTGCCTCACACTTATGTTGTGTAGACTCGATATACTGTTGTTCTAGAGTTCGAATACTACGTCATGGTTTGGCTCTGATTACTGAAGTTCTGAATCATTTATTTGATTCTTGATATATGAACATCTTGTATGCCATATCATACTTTTAGATTTCGAAACCATATTCTTGATTATCTCATCTTATGGATTTTCAATGTTCGAAACCTCAATGTAGGTTTTGGTAAAACAAAACTTTGATTTCGAAACCATAATCTGGTTTTCGCATCCATGAGTTATTCGGTCTAAAACTTAAAATGTGACCAATGAGAGAACATGAGTTCGAAACGATGTTTGCTGGTTAATAGTGACTTGAGAATCGAGACCAATGTGTCTTGACCGTGTGAGTTCTAAAAGGTCAAAAATACCCTGGGGTTTCCTAAAGGTTTATGTGAACCGGGAAATATAACCTGCACGTCAAGGACAAAAAGGTGTGATGCTAAAACGTCTCTTGACCACATGGAATCTCAAGTTCGACACCAAACATTTGTGACGAGATTAATATGTGTTTCTGTTAGAGCATTGCTCGGTTGAACCCACTGATGTTGCTATCTCAAGTCAATTGTCAAGTTTAGATGACAAAAACACAATCCTTGATAAGTTTACTCTACAACTCGGACTAGGATAGTTTTAGGTATTCGTGATGAAGACCATTGAAGATGAAGACCGGAGCTTACATCATATCGTCCTCACTAAAGGTTAGCTAGAAAGGTTTTCCTTTCAAGTTTCGTATTTACCATTCTATCATGAAAATAGTCTATGATGTTGTTTATGTGATCAGAAGGAATAACGATTAGTTCTCTTAAGCATTCAAGTCATTATATGACCAATGCTCGAGTAGAATGTGGAATATTGAGTTAGTTCTTAGATTGTCCGAACATCACACGCGTTCATGTATGCGTTCAGCTTTTCTAATTGAACTTGAGCATTTTGTATATACGTGAACATGTACGCGTATATGAGAACTCAGGAGATTCCTAAACTCAACAAATTGCTCTATGTACGCGAACTAGTACGCGTACATATAAACCATGGAAAGAACCTATCAACATCATACGCGTTCATGTACGCGTTCATGTGTTGACGTTCTTGCCTATTTGAACAGACTCTTGTAAGCTTTCACAGTTTGGCCCATGTAACTCATGTCCACAGTTTTCTTTGAGTTCGTGTACTTATGGACTCCTTAGCATGGCCAAACTCGTTTAGCCATTGCCATCCTTCTTTGATCAAGGCGATTCTTCTCACAACCTCTAGGTTTCGACCAACGGGTTAGAAGGAGATTGAGTTCAAAATGTACCACCTCCAATCGCATCTCTTTTGCCCACTTTACAGTTTCCCATAGACCTCTGCACTCTGCTTCTTCCGCACTTTCTACTCTGGCAATGAATTTGCATTGAGCTCCTCATTGTTGCCCTGCAAAATCACGAAATATTAGGCCTATACCTCCAATTTTAGTATTTAGCATGAAGGAACCATCACAATTGCACTTTAAAATTCCCCTGGGGGGGAATCCAACATAAGTTGGTTCTGTTTTGCCTTCTAGGCAAGGCAAAATTGTCTGTATTTCTCGCAAGAGAAACACTTTCCTGCTCAGCTAATGCTTTCCTGCAAAGAAACAACAACTTGTCAGAACTGGTATTAACCCTTTGATGAACAGCCTGACATCGTTCTGACCATAAACTCCAAGCTGTAATAGCTCTATTCACAAGGTCTTGCTTAGTGATTTGGTTGGCAAATAAACTTGCAAACCAACTGCATATCCAATTTTTGAGACTTAACAACCCATTTGAACGCTAGCCCCATAAACCAAACCATATTGTTTTGACCATAGGACAATGCATAAGGACATGTGAATCTGACTCCTCACAGTTCTGACACAACGGACATATATTCTGGATGTGTGTAAGGTGAACTGATAACCTTTCACGAGTTGCCAGCGTTCCCAGTAAGCATTTCCAGATAAACTGACGTACTCGTGGTAAGGCTTTGAGCTTCCATAGGGCTTTGAACACCTTAATCATTTCAGGGTCTATATGATAGCCTCCATGTTGGTCTTCAAACATTCTTCTATAAGCTGACTTCACAGAAAATTTCCCGTTTTTCTCAAGTAGCCACACAAGTCTATCATCACGGTCTGGGTGAATGGGTGTATTAAGGATGTGTTGGACAACATCATCATCAAATAGACTTCTTAGCAGCGTCTCATTCCAAGTATTCAGTCCTGCAATGAACAGTTCATTAACAAGTTTATAGCTAGCAGGGTTAGTTGCACCTTGCTTTGCTGATGGAGGATGATTCAATTTGCTAACCATCTGTGATTCCAGATTTCAATCTTAGTACCATCTCCCAAACACCACAGACTATGTTGCTTGATGAAGGGGATTTCAGAACTGATACTTTTCCAAGACCAAGTTGAGGAGTTAGTCTCATGTAGGTTATTCAGATTTCCGTCAGGATAGTACTTAGCTGATAAAGATCTTGCCCATATAGAAGAAGAGTCAGTGTGGAGTCTCCAAGCGGATTTAGCCAGTAAAGCTCTATTGAAGATATGCAGGTCGCGAAAGCCTAAACCACCATGTATTTTGGGTCTGCATAGTTTATGCCATGCTATAAGATGATATTCTCTATTAGTTTTTTCCCCTCTCCAGAACGCCTGTTGCTTTGAGTTCATGCTTGAGATATTTCTGGAAAAAAAATATGAACAATCCTCAAGGTCGATGGTCATAACCATGACGATTTTTATATAGCCAAGAACAATCGTCATGATTGTAAGACAAAAGCTTGACGATTTTGTCTCTGTAACTTGAAAAAGTTGAGTATTTATCATACAAATCATAGTGTTTTTAGTGAACTAATCTCCTCATTGGAGCATCATTCGATTATGTTTGACCAACTATCTTTGTATTGTAAGTTAATCAACAAACCAAGTTTCAAAATCCGAATTTTGAAGTTGTTAAAGTTTAATTTGGATTTTTAGAGATGAAGAAATGAAATAGAGAGAAGAAGATTGTTTGTTGTTAATGATATAGAGAAGATGGTTATTGTTTGGATGTTTTTTATTAGTTTTGTAGTAAGAATAATAGCAAAATTAGTGTTCCGAATTTTGAAGTTGTTAAAGTTTAATGTTTTTGGATTTTAGAGATGAAGAAATGAAGTAGAGAGAAGAAGAGTGTTTGTTGATAATGATATTGTTTGGGTGTTTTTTGATTGGTTATGTAGTTAAATTAGTAGTAAGATTAGTAGTAAAATTAGTATAGGAACTTTTTAGTATTTGCATAAAATTTTAGCACCCCTTAAAAACTGCGATGGGACATGGTAAGCACATCTTGCCTAATTTTAGTAAAAAGGATTTAATGCCTTGTACATTGCATGCACCATATCATTGAAAATAAAAGGGGAGGTTTGAAAAATGGGAGCTCGTTAATTAGTAGGCACAAAAATGGTAAACAGATGACATAAGATGTTAAATACATGACGAGAGAATCCACGTCAGATTCCATACATTTCACATTCATTGACATGTTACATCTTCTGTGCAGGTATTATAGTGTTGTCACGCGCATAAGAGCGGAACAGTACTAACGAGGTCACCCAGCACACAACTGTTGGACTATGGTTGTACACTTGTAGGTGTAAGACTGTAAATGGTTTGTAGGTAATGAGCCATGCTGGTGCCTGGTGGCGACCTCGGATATGTTGTAACGAGGCCGAACTCGTGGTAGCATCACCACCACTAAGCTTTGGATTGTTCGAAATTAGCGGTGCCTGGTGGCGACCTCGGATAGTTGCCAAAGCCGAACGCGTGATAAGCATCGCCCATTAGAAGGCTTCCTCCTCGGAACCATAAACTTGCTCAGTAAATTTCAAGCCAGATGTCTCCACTTCATAGTTTATAGCGTTGGTCTTTCTCTTTCTTTTCATCCAAATCTCCATCAAAATATCTTACTATCACTACTTATACCCAACCGTACGACCCAAAGTCAGTCACCAAACCCTCCTAAACCCCATCCCTTTGCTCTGCATCCTAGTTCTCTTTGAAAAACATGGTTCTTCTCTCAAAACGTTCCCCTTTGAAACAAGCTAATTTCACACAAATCAAAACCAGTAAACAGCAACAAGTAAACACTTATGTAGTGAATGGTATTCCTGTCATTGACTTGTCAAATGCTGATGCAAAAACTCTTCTTGTCAAGGCTTGTGAAGAATATGGATTCTTTAAAGTCATTAACCATGGAATACCTATGGATTTAATGACTAAACTAGAATCTCAAGCTGTCAAGTTCTTCTCTTTGCCTCAGTCCGAGAAAGACAAAGCTGGTCCTGCTGACCCATTTGGTTATGGGAGCAAAAAGATTGGTCCAAATGGTGATGTGGGTTGGATTGAGTACCTTCTCTTTAAAAGCAACCTTGATTCTGGTTTTTCTAAGTTGTTCAATTCATCTAATGAAAGCCCAGAGATTTCCAGGTAACAGATTGTCCCAAACACAATGATGATTGTGTTTTTATGTGGTTCAAATTTTCATTTTGTTTGTTTGTTGCTTTTACAGGTCTCTTTTGAATAACTATATAGACTCAGTGAAGAATTTAGGGTGTATGATTCTTGAGTTATTGGCAGATGGATTAATGATTGAACCAAGAAATATGTTCAGTAGATTACTTGAAGATGAAGAAAGTGACTCTTTTTTCCGATTAAACCATTACCCTCCATGCCCTGAGAATAGCGGAGATATAGTTGGTTTTGGAGAACACACAGACCCACAGATAATCTCTGTGTTAAGATCAAACAACACCTCTGGTCTACAAATTGCTGATAAGAATGGGTCTTGGATTCCAGTTCCACCTGATCAAAATTCCTTCTTCATCGTTGTTGGTGATTCTTTGCAGGTACCCCTACTAATTAATCACATTTCTAACAATGTTAATGCCTAATGGTATACTTAGTTTCAAAACTGGAGATTTTGAAATGGGGTTTTAAAATGGGATGAAGTAAGATATCCTAACTTGTAGTACTTGATGATTTTTTTGCAGGTGATGACTAATGGGAAGTTCAAGAGTGTGACACACAGAGTGATACAAAACAGTGTGAAATCTAGGGTGTCAATGATATATTTTGGTGGGCCACCGCTGAGACAAAGAATAGCACCCTTGCCATGTCTGTTGGCAGGTGGGAAAGAGAGTTTGTACAAGGAATTCACATGGTCCGAGTACAAGAAGTCAGCTTATAAATCAAGATTGGCTGATAACAGGCTTAGCAACTTTGAGAGACAACCTCATCCTATTGCTGCTTTTACTATCGATGCTGATGTTATCAAGTCAGATCCTTTTTAAACTGCTTTTATTTCAGTTGCAAAACTACACTACACTCCCCTGCAAAGGATTCAAGAAAATCCAAATCGGATTTTAATAAGATCTTTATCTTTGCGACTGATTCATCTATGTCATGAAATACCACAGCACATTTATTTTCAACCGTGATAGACATCACTGAGGGATTCTCCCGAGAAAATCCTGAAACAAAAGGTGGGGCCCGCCACTCCACCAGAAAATCAACTGAAAATGACATTGTGTAAGGCTTAGTCTTATGGTGTCCACCCACGTCAGATAGGGTAGGGGTGCTCTTATGGTATGGAGAGATTGGACGCCAAGTCGCTGAACCATTCAGCGCTGAGAAATCTCAGCCATTAGATCAAAGCATGACAATTAATTCAACGGATAAAAATGTAACGCTGAACCATTCAGCGTTTTTTCATTTTTTCAGCGCTGAATGGTTCAACGTTTTCTCACTTTTTCAGCGCTGAACGGTTCAGCGCATCAATCTAGCTACTACTTGAGCTACTACCAAATGCTAGGAGAGAGAAGTAGTACTACTAGAATACACCACGCTTTTGGTGGAAGTAGTAGCCAAACTTGACACCATAAGACTAAGCCTAATAATAACAGCGACAACTCAAAGTCGTGCCATTACGGCACCGGTCATCACTAGTATACCTGATCCTATTTGAAAATATGGAAACCCAATCTCATACTTCGCCTCCTCAAGGTGGATGTGCAAATCCACAATCATTTGTTATGGGATTCTGATGTGGTAAATTTCATTTGGGGTTTCGAACCATAGTAATAACTTATATCTTCAAAAGGTTGAATGGTTCTGCAATTTGACGACAAAGTTAAACTATACGAGTATTAATGGGTGTTGGCGATTTTGGTGAAGCACTCTTTGTGCTTTGTTGTCTTGCAGACACCTCTCAATGAGCGAATGGAATGGGTAATCCAGGAAAATACTGATGACTTGTGCATGGGTATGGGTATGGGTATGGGTATGGGTATGGGTATGGGCATGGGTATGGGTATGGGCATGGGTATGTCTGGGCAGAACAAGTGTGATGACTGAGTCTAGCAATCCAGTCCAGGCAAGATAGGGGTTGTCAGTAGAAGCCGCACTGATTAGAGTCTTCACTTCCATGGATGACAGGTTAATAATCAGTATCAGGAGATTAAGATAAAGTTCAAATGTTTTACATGGTTCTCCCATTTCAGAAGTGTATGATGCAAAATACATACTAGAAAACAATGTCAAGGTTCAGAATGATCAATACTAGAAATAAAATGTGGTCCTAAATGTCTCTAACTTGGGGTGTTCTTGTTTACCTGTACATTTCGTGAATCATCTTGCTTCTGGTGAGCAAGGTCATATGTTGCATGAAGACCACAAAACATATAGTAAGCAAGCATCACCAGTGTACAGATTCCAAACCTCACGAAAGCTTCAGAACCAAGTGATCCGATTAGAAACAAGTTTATTCCAATCGACAAAGATGGCAACCACGGAACCAATGGAACACCCCATATCTTTGGAAAACGCTGTTGAGGTAGAAATATCATAATTCCCAAATTTCCCAGAACCCAAAACGGCATGGTAATTAAATGTCCAATCCATCCATGAGCACTTCGATTATAATACACTGTTGTTCCAATAGATGAACCGATTATCATGAACAAGAATAGACCTAATTTGCAGAGATCACGCTTAGAAGAGACATTCCTTCCGTAATATCGCCTAACAAGCAGTGCAATAGCCATCAACATGAAGATGAATAGAGTACTGAGTGAAGAAACACTGGATAGTACATCCAAACTCGAGAACAAAGCTACACAGGCAGAACATATGGTTACTAATAAGGCTGCATTAATGGGTGTTTTTGTTTTCGGATGGACTAGAGCAAACCAAGGTGGGATCATATGGGATCGAGCAATCTGAGTGGTGTAACGTGCTTGTCCTAACCCACCTACCAGTAATCCAGTAGTCATTCCCTTAAGAGCACCAGCTGCAACTAAATACTTTGCCCACTTCATACCTACACTTTCAAACGCAACTGAAAATGCTGCATTCACATCCATCTCAGTATATTTCTGCAGCATACTTAGTGACAACGCCATCAAACAATAAATCAAAGTGATCATTGACATTGAACCGATTAACCCTATCGGTATATCTTTTGCAGGATTCTTAGTCTCTTCTGCCATTGTCGAAACCATATCAAATCCTGTGTATGCCCAAAATAGAACTCCTGCAGCTTGGAAAACACCTCCTGCTCCATATGGAACGAAGGGAGTTAGATTTGCCGGATTTCCTTTCACGAAACCAGCTATTAGAACAAATATAATCAGCGCAGCACTAACAAGAGAAGCAATCCAGTTGAGCTTGGAAGCCCCCCTTGTACCAAGCATCGCTATGGTGTTTGTTATTAATAAAACGACAACAGCAATTGGGTCCAACAGATTATACCCTTCTGCAAAGTGACTAATAGGTATACGTAACGAATCAGGACTACGATTGATAAGCGTAGCAAAATATGATGTCCAAGATCTTGCCAATCCAGCTGCACCAACTACAGCTTCCAACAGTATGTTACCTGCAGCAATAAAGGCTACAAAATCTCCTAATTCAATTCTCAAGTAAGAAAAGGAACCACCAGCAACCGGAATTTCAACTGCGAATTCTGTGTAACAGAATACAGACAGTAACGCTGAGAGACCAGAAATTGCATACGATACGACAATGGCTGGACCGGCATGGTTGTGAGCTTCTTGACCAGTGAGAACAAAAATCCCAGTACCGACTACAGAACCAAAGCTCAGCCACATAAGATCCCACCATGTAAGGCATCGTTTCAAGCTGTTTCCACTTTGTTTGCTTAGCACCTCAAGCTCGTAGGAATCGGTTGAACGGTTGAGGAACCGATCTTTGAATCTTACTCCAGATTCAGAGATTGCTGTTGCATAGGTACTCCAATTTCGGAAAGATTCTTCGGGAAAGAAGTCAGTTCTGCTCCATCTCCAGTAACTCTTTGGTTCAGATTCTTTAACAGTTTCTTCCATTGTTCCGTTGGACTGAAGCAGAGAGGTAGAGATTGACATTAGTTCTGGGAAATTGAAGGTCAAGGCAAGTTGAATCTCAGAAGTGCAGTCGGATTTTCTAATACACAGTCCATCTTTGTGGGATTGAAACACCTTATTATTGTTTTACTGTATTTAATTTTATGTCAAACACCTCATATCTTGATTAAAATATTAAGAAGTCCTTAAAGTGGGCCCAAAATCTTGTTGTCATTTTGTATCCACTATCCACCTAACTCTCCTATATCCTTCCTTACCCAAAACACATGGAACACATGCTCTTGGTTGGGTTTTATTAGAAACTAATCCCAAAATCTATTTTCAAACCTGTTTGCATGATCAAACATACCTTCTAAAAAAAAAACTCCAAAATCATCTCACTTGCGTACCAATTCTTATTAGTGGGTTCCTCTGGAAAGGGTCAATTACTCCCTTTTATGGCATATGTTATGGTTTTAGAGG
Source organism: Papaver nudicaule (assembly GCA_023529015.1). Lineage (NCBI taxonomy): Eukaryota > Viridiplantae > Streptophyta > Magnoliopsida > Ranunculales > Papaveraceae > Papaver > Papaver nudicaule. The sequence goes on along the minus strand of JAJJMA010194756.1, from coordinate 229 downwards.
TGTCTAAAAGGATGGTTTGTCCATAACCACCCTTTCATGATACCCTTTTTGGTTTCTAATGTCTGGAAAATTTTAAGGCAATGATTGGTACTCCATTGCAGGTGGTGACTTTCCCACTCCATGTACCTCTGCCACAACTTTCTGCTCATCATGATCTGGATTGTTATGAAGTCATCTGTGCATAATACCAAAAGAAATTCTAAGGCATTTGTTTCAGAATTTAAGGCTA
>JAJJMA010194753.1:18086-65631 GCA_023529015.1 Papaver nudicaule | reverse complement strand
CACTTTCTACAGTGACGATTTTTGGAGGACCACAGTCCCCATTAAATCATCACAGCCCCCAAAAAAACCAGGAAACTTTTCTTTCTTTCTTCTTTCATCTCCTCCCCGCAGCTGTAACAATCACAAACCCTAAGAGTCTTCTCTTCCGTCTCTCTTGGATTTAGAGAGAAAGCAACCAACCATCCTCATATCTCAGCTAATGAGGGATGATTAATTCATTGCTTGTTACTCTTTTATGCTTCGACTTTCAAACTTATTGTATTTTACTAGTTAATGTTTGAAGACAAATATATTGACTTATTGTAGACTTTTATACGGTTTTTAAGATGTTTGAGTTTCAATTTTTGGCGTTATGATTGTTTTATTAGGTGGCGAGGATCAAATTTTCATAGGTATTGCATGCCAAAATTTTGGCTGAAATTGGTGGGTAACCCACCCACCTTAATGTTGGGTTGGGTGGAAACCCAACCTACTGTAAGGGTGGGTTGGGTGTGGGTACGCAATTTTGTAACCCACCTTATGGTGGGTTGGCTTTGGGTTTAGGCAAAACCCTACCCACCCGACCCAATGTGAAGCCCTAGATATAGACACTCACCACACCATACTACTGGCCACCATAACGTTATGTGCATTTCAAAGCCTGTTGCTACATTTTTCCGCGGTGACATTCCATTTCACCATGAAGCTTCAACTCGAGTTGGTAGTCATGAGTGTGGCAACAATATTGGAGGAATTGTTGCACTTGGATGAGATTTCGGACTTGGCCAGCCCATGACATGGAGATTAATCTCATCCATTTCATCGAGAACGACAGAAATGGTAGCTTTAGTTCAGCAATGTACCAACCCGTATCAGTTGATGACACGGTTGAATTGAAGTGGTTAGAGTTTTTGGTTTAATTCGCAAGCTTTAAGTAGCGGTATTGCTCTTTGTTGTCTAAATTTCTTTTATGACTTAGTTCTCTCTTGTATGCTTTTGTCTTTGCTAGAGATTATGTTGTGCTATTGTTTTTATTAGAACTTTTGTCCTCATTTTAAATTGTATCCGCTTACAAACATTTTATATGTCTTTTCAATGAAATTTTCCTATTGATCGATCAAAAAAAAAAAAAATGCAACAAAATATCTATCATCGTTTTTTTTTTCTGTAATATATGGTTTCGTTCCATTCTTCGAGTGCATCGTCTTTCACTTGTTTTACACATACAAGCGTTCGAGGAACATTAGTACCCATCAATGGCAACTCCGACAAACAGAATGAGATTTAAGGTTATGCTGTTTTTGTGCCTGGTTTGTTTGATATTAATACATAGGAGCGAATTGTTTTTGATCGGACATATCAAGAATTTTTAAGGTTTAGGTTTGTACGTCCATGAGGATTAGATTTCTCTTTCTTTTCTTTTTTTAATTGTAAAGGTTATATTAAAGTTGGACCAAAGTTCACCACCTACAAGCCCAGGTAGCTAGGTAAAAAAATAAAGAAAAATTTACCCCCACCCCGATGCAGACGAGTTTCGAACTCAGGTCGCTGGTATCACCACCAAGCGACTTTACCCCTGTACTACGAGATTAGATTTTGTTTGGTATTAACTAATACGAAGGAATTTGTCACGACTTAGTTTGGCATTTGTCCATGGATGTAACAGAAGGGGTACAAAATATTTTTGGCACTAGAAAATGGTGGACGGGTGTGCAATGCATTGACCAGTTCTATACCATGGCCCATGGGCTTAAGCGTAGAATCAGTACATTTACATCTGGGCCTGTAGAAATAGATGAGAAATGTTTTTGTTGGGCCTTTTCTGTGGCTTTAGTGAAGGGAAGCAATATTGTAACACCCGCCATGCTTGACATTTTGTCTCATGTTCCTCCACCAAAAAAATTTTATTTTGCCTCTTTCCTAGGGGCAGAGCCGGCTTGTGGCATCACTGTTGTTACTGTCCCTAACACAAGAAAGAAAGTAGAAGACTTCCGTTGCAAAGCTCAAGTTTGGTAAGGCTAATTGTGTAGGCACAATCTTATAATTAAGGTTGAGTATTATTTGGTGAAGTTTGATTCACGAGAACCACTAGTATTGCCGGATCAATCCTTAAGTAAGTTGTAGGATTTTGAAGGCCGTAAGTTGAAGGTGTGACAACTGCCATGGTAGGCAGTTGCCCACCTGCACCTTTTTTTTTCCTTCCGAGGAACTCCTTAATTGTTTCTTCTTTCTTCCCACCCTATCCATCTAGAATCTTGGCTCCGCCACAACATCCAAAGTTACGGTGGATTGCTATGTATACATAGGCTCCGAAAATCAGACTAGGTAACTCGTTAGGATGAATCACATGATCCAAAAGTATTGATGATGCCACATCAAAATTAGCAAGTGTAGCTAATTTTATACTCCCCTGTTTCTTTTATATATGCAGTTTTTTTTTGTTTTTTTTTTCGAATTATAGGTGAATTCTAATTATCAAGATGATTTGACCACTCATACCCTTATTAATAACACATAGGTTTGGAATAAGACAAAGGATAAAAAAAAAAAGAAAAAAAAATGTGGAAAGTAATGACTTAAGAACAATTTTCTTAATCTAAGAGAATTGATCCACTTCTGGTGCGACTAGGCTATTTCATTTTTGTTTCTTTTGAAACTGAAAAGATGTATTAAAATCAAAAGAGTACATGATTGTTATCCTCTAATAATTGGCTACCGGATACTAGCCGAAACCACCTGGTCATCGGACTATGCTATGATCAGGTGGGAATTCAGTACTCACCACATATCACCGTCTTGGATACTTCCTTTATACTAGTGGCTGAAGCATTCGCGAAACCAGGATGTAAGGTCAGGCCGGTTCCTATGGGACCTATTAAATGTGCCCCTTTGCAATCCTAGGTGGACTAGCAAAACCAAAATGGGGCAGTGGGTATCGATGGAAATTCCATCGACAGATGGAAAAAACATCGTCGATGGAAACTTCATCGACATCGATACAATTTCCATCGACGTCGATGGAATTTTCATCTACCAACGGTAATAATTTGAATTTACCATTTTACTATAAAATGAGGTAAACTTGAATCCAAAAATTCACACCAAAGTTTTCACTCTCTCTTTAGCTCTTTCTAGCCTCTTCTGCTCTCTTTAGCTCTTTCTACTCTCTTTTAAAAATGGGAAAAACATCTAAATTGGGTAATTGGTCCAGAGTTGTGGCAGAAGCCACCGAACAAAGATACTGCGAGGGATACAAAAAAATAGAGGAATCCAAAAAACAGAGGAGAATTCAAGTTTTGGAAATTAACGAGGTCAAGGTTCCAGCTAGAAAGCAAAGAAAGGTTCAAGCAAAAGGCAAGGAAAATCTCAAACCTCAAAATATGAAAGTGCAACCGAAAGGTAACTTGAGAATTATTAAGACTGGAAAAAATCCAGGAAAAACATACAAAGAACGTATCGAATGGAAGTTGCTTCAGTTGAAAAAATTCAATAAGGGTTCAAAAATAGTGAGAGAGCAACAAACTGAAGTTCCTAAAGACGATAAACCAGTGTTTGAAGATGGGCAGAGATTTTTCGCCAAGTCTATTTTTATGTATTAGATTCCTATGGAACCTAGAAAACAAGCCCCTTTTATTTAGTTAGTGAAAATATATTATGTAAAATATCTAAGAAATATGATGCTGTAAAAATTCTAAGAAATGCGATGAATGTTAGAATCCTTTCTATATAAACATAATTTTTAAAAAAAAACAATCAAATCAATCAATATGGGTTCGCAGTTTATGGAATCCGATGATGATCTTGCTCTTATCAATTTTCATAAACATAAGTGGGATGCGGCTCCAAAATACGAAAAACCAATAGAAACTCGCCACATATCTTAAATAAATAAAGGCTTGGCACTATTTTCTGAAGAGTTTTGGAGTGGAATGGGTTTTCTCTACAGAGGTGTAGTCTAATCCTTACGGATTTTTTTTTATCAATTAGTAGGAAAGTTTATTAAAAAGACACACAAGACATATGAGGGCTAGTACGTACAAGTTAAAAAGAGCACGAAAGCTCTGCAAGAACAGAACCACAACAAAATCTCTAACAACAACAATAACACATGAAAAGAGAACTAAAGCCATAAAGGCTTTCGAGAACAAAGTAAAATATCGCATGCGAACCAAACCAAGAACGCCAACCATTTCAATGTTCATCAATCTCCTTTATACTTAAACCCTTGTGATTTTTCTCAGCAATACTAAACGTCTTTCGGCGGTTTTCCTTCGTAGATGGAAAACTTAAACCCATGTTACAACCAAAATCCAAGAGTTTGTTCGTTGAAAGCTCATTAGGAGGTGCAAGAAGTTTTGTAGAACATTTCTTTTTTTCACTCAAAGTACCATTTGGGAAAAGACCCGTCGCTTTAGATTTTAGGTTCACTTTTCTGTTAAATACTAGAATTGACTCGGATGAAGCCGGCTTTTGGATGTTGATATCCAAGCCTTCCACTACTAACTATAAGGTATCAACCCCTCTTCGTCTTCAACACTATGGAATCTATTTTGGTTTTCGAAACCAGAGGGATCTGTAGAAGCTAGCGGAGCTTGCCCCTTCCGAAACCTAATATGTGCATCCTTCAATCTTATCAATCTTAACAAGCTTGCAAGAACCATTACTATCATCCATCTTACTTAAAATAATACTAGGATCAACACATGCAACTAAAACTTCTTCATTAGCTGCACCCCTCTCTATAACTGGCTTTAGGACTCTTTCACCATCCTCGGACACTTCTTTCACTTCTTTCAAGTTATTTTGTACTTCAATGGAAGAGGGGGAGTGGTCATCTCTACATTCTCATATTCACTTCAAGGTCTGTTGTTTCTGTTTAGGAACCCATACTCTCTCCACTTTAAGATATTGACCATTAGAATGGCCAAAGAAGCACAAGACAAGCACCTTGGAGATCTCCAAGTGCATTATACATGAACTTTGAACTTTTTTTTCACCAAACGAGACTGGGATGAAGTCAGGATAATAAAAATCTATATCAATTTCTACACGTACCCTTGCGAAACTTATTCTAGTTCTAGCTAGAGTGTATTTTGTCAGTGAACAAAGGAATGCCCAACACACTAGCAATCATACTAACCTTTAGCATTCCATAAATTAAGAAGAATGTTCTTCAAGTTCACCCATGTAGGGATCGATCGTCTTCAACTTTTCCACTGAATCTTCCACAAATAAATGCCATGGACGAATCAAAAAGATTTTACTTGCCTCAAAAATAATACTATGTTCCATGGCAGTAATCCTATCTTTTTATAATTTAATTCAAACAAGAAAATATAATCCCCATGATAAGTCATACGAAAATTACCTTTGATCGAACTTCCACTCCTTCTTCACAGCTTTATCAACCTTGGCGTACAGAAGACAAGGTCCAACCGAATATCCGACAAATTTTTTTTTCAAAATCCTTAATGTCATCTTCAAAATTCACAAGAGACACGATAGTATTTTTCTTACCATTGTTGATTTGAGGCTTGTAGAAGGACAATTTGGCAACCCTTATGATCCAAATTGAATAAAGCCCTCAATTTTCAAACACTAGGGTTTACAGTAAAAATCAATTGTGAAGCCCCAATCTCAACTGAATCAACATGCTTGTCACCACTAGAAGAAATTGGGTTTTCTATTGGCCTTCTATTAACTCGATTAATACCAATTAAAGGAGGAAAATAACTCACCCCCGAGCTTGAATCGTCTTCTTTCAAGGATGGTTTGGCCAACCCCATATCTCCTTCCAAGTCAAGCCAAATCCAGATAATCTACCTCATACATGTAGAGGAAAGTAGAGGAAGAAAACCCCCAAAGGAACAAGAGATTTGGTTGAGAAAAAGATGGAGAAATCAAACATGAGGTTTTTCGTCTCTCTTTTTTCGCTCTCTGCTATTTCTCTCTCCTTGGGACTTTATTTTTGCGTGCTTTTCCAAATGATTGCTTCTAATCTTTGGGAATGGCCTAATAAGAAGAGCAACAATATGGTGAAGAAGATTTGGGGCATTTTTCCATTTGTTATATTGTAGAAAATTTGGAGGGAGAGGAATTGCAGGGTCAACAACAAGAAGAGGAGTATTGATCAACTAATCATTTCAGTTAAGTGTACTTTGTTCAATTGGTCTTTACACACAAAACTCTTTGAGGATTATTCCCACTCATATGTAATTGGAATGTTGTCACTAGTTGGAGTTAATCTGTAATCTCTCTCTAGCATTCGTCGATTTGTTAGTTTTTAATCAAATATTATTCTGCATTGTCAAAAAAAATATTATGCCTTTTGTTAAAGTGAGGACTAAATCTTCACCGGCTTAGGTTTGGTTGTGGAGAGATGTATATTTACACTCCTTTTCAACTAAGACTTAGTTGTTGGTTTGCGAATTTCACTACATCCAGGCCGAAAAATCAATCCTAATGCCTGCTTAAAAGATATCCCCAATTTCCATACCTCGGGTCAATTCATGTGGTGTTTACCTTGTCAAAACTCGTAAGTATAAAAATTGAGTCCGATTTTGTCCACCCCTGATTAATCGGGGTAGACCTTCCTCCCCTCCTAATTAGTTGAGATACATTCTCTAGTTTTCAAGATTTTATTTAATTTTTATATTTCATTTTAATTTTAATTCCCTTAAAACACGAATAAGATTTATTGAAATTACCAATCTTAATTACTGATAGTTCCACATTTAAAAGTCTGATTTCAGTAGTTATCGACGACCCATAGCATTCGACATCATGTTTTTAGGGTTTTCGAGAGATATTGATTCTTTTACAATTTTCATTGATGCTTACATATGAAACTTACTTGTGGATTTTTTCTAGGGTTTACAAACTTTTCATCTTTTTTTTTTCATTTTTCCGTTGAGAAGAGAAGAGAAGGAAAAAGTGTAAAAATTAAAGCCGCAGCAATTGGGATTTGGTAATTCCCGATAAATCTAATTACGTAGTCTTTTAAGAGAATTAAAATTAAAACAAAATAAAAAGAATTTAATAGAATCTTGATAACTAGACAATTCTCAACTAATTATGAGAAAAAGAATGTCTACCCGGTTAACCAGGGGTGGACAGTGTGGAAACAGGGTGGCAATAAATTGTAGTGCTGAAATTTCACTCTCTTTTACAAAGTTACCAACATGAGAATAACTGATGCAATTGAGACTTTGGATTCAGATTGACTTTTAGTCCACAAACATAAAATGCAACACACCCATGATTCACACCTAAAAAGAGAAAGAGGGACTAGCAGAGTGTAGCATCATTTCTGAACTTTATTTAGGGGGTTACACCAACTAAACCAGGTCGGAAAGACAAACTCATTGCATTTTCCATGATCTCCATCATTTTCTTCTTCTTTTTTTTTTCACCTTTTTCTCTGTACCTCGGTTTGATACAAGAAGAAAAAGATGCTATTGTTGGAGTTGGATCAGATTCGGAACCAATTTATATGCTTATCCTGTCGGACTATAATATCACTATCCAAATGGAACAAATTTAGAACCATATCTCCGTTTCTTGACTTCCGTTTGCTCTGTCCATCAACGGTTCATCTTATTCGAATTTTGGCGAAATTTTACCCATACCTATTTGTGCTTCCACAACTGATAGACACATGTCCTACCTCACACATGAACCGGAACCTCAACTTGCTATCCCCTATAATTAAAAGTTTTACGGAAGTGTTGGTTTTAGGTTGGATTGTATAACAAGAGCAATTCTACATTAAATGCAGAAAATACTGTGAGAAATATCCATTAGAGGATTCTACCGTAGTTAGCTCTCTGCCTCTGAAACATTGCGATATGTGCAATTAAAAATTTAAAAATAGCTTTATATCATATGCCTCATAGCCATACGGTATTTTCTGCGGTATCTTCTCACGGGCAGTGAAGAATTTTTATGAATTTTAAATCCCACGAGTTGTCTCAATTCATTTACAAATTGGAACACCAACCCTATATCTTGGATTTTTTTTTTTTTTTGCTCTATCAATGCTAGACCATTTTTGTACTAGCAGAGTTCAACCATTGGATGGTACCCAAGAGTGATGGTTTCACTTTTGGGTAGTGTTTTTCACTCCAAAGATAAAAGCTGACTTTCCATAAAAAATCATCACCACAGTTGGATCAGATCATCCAACAATTTTTCCTCTGCTGGTCCAAAAATGTTCTAGCATCGTTAGTTCAAAATTTACCCCCAGTGCTTACAGTCTTACATGAGTGTAGGTTTTAGGACGGGTGGTATAACAATTTGTCCATGGTGTGTCCAAGTAAGACACAACATGAGACGCGGATAACACCACAGTACCACACCAACCGTGTCCTTGGAGCTTCCTTGTCTGCCACACTGTTTGAGACATTGCACCAATATTGTTATTAGCTAATACATACAAAAACCAAACAATAGTTCCATATGCACAGTATGTGAATCTCTATGGTTCCCCACAGATTTGACTTCATTGCCAACACCAAATATCCTGTCTATCTATCTAGTCCAGTCCACCAACCACACTACTGTGCATGTGCCATACTCTCTCCACGACAAAATGAAACCACTTATCAGTTTGGTAGACAGCCAGTAACACAACAAATATCCAACAATGGAAAATCGCAATGCCTCGTGTCGCGCATACACACCGCGGGATCATCAAATTAGAAGTCTTACTACACTCCTCTCCCTCCTTGTGGGACCCACTCATAGAATTTTCGGATAAAGTTTGTAATTTGTTTTTTTTTTGGTCCCACTTAAAATTTTCCCTTCCTTCCTTCCAAAGCACTCCCTCTTGTTCTCTCTTATTGTTGCCATTAACATTCTTCTTCTTCTTCATCATTCATTTCACTCCTCCTTCTTCTTCTTCTCTCCCTCTTTTCTTCTGTCTCTCTAGTTTTGTCTGTATGCATATTAAAAAATCACCTACAGAAGAATCTCTGCAAGTGTAATTTAATGAGCATTTAAGACTTCTGCACGGAAAATCAACCGTTTCCTGTTCCTCTGTTTGTGTCTCTCTCTCTCTGTAATTACATTTCTTCACTCATCTCATTCTTCATGAACCTAGACAGATAGGTCTTATGATCTCCAATTTCTAGGTCTAATCTATTTTTTCTCTTAAAGTTCTTCCTCAGATGTGATTCCATTCAATGCAGTTTCAGAGAGAGTCCTTTCAAAAACTTCAATCACCTTTTTGTTGCTGCAGTTTCAGAACAGAACTGTCTTTTCTTAAGAACGTTAACTTCTGATCACTGAAATTGAAATTAGTAATTGAAGAGAAGAGAAGAAAATAGAAATCTTAACAAATTCCATTAAGGTTTGATTCCATTTTAATTTCATTTTTAGCAAAGTTTTGTTGAAGATTGAACTTGAATTTGATCGAAGTATTTGTAATGCAAAATCAGGTTCCATTGCAACAGGAAGATTAGCAGTAAGCAAATATTGAGTTGATTTTGAGTTCAATCGGTTGTAATCAGAGTCAATTAAGCTTCAATTTAGCAGACTTATAAAGTTAAGAACATCATCATCAAGGTCAGAAATCTCAAGATTATACCAAAGTTTAACATCAAACAACTTTAATGAATTCTGATTTCTCTTGTATTAACCTTCAATTGTGATTCTCTTGTACTAACCTTCAATCTTGATGTTGCAGAAATTTGTTCAATTCTGGTTCTAACCAGAGAAAATGCTGACTTGCATAGCTTGTTCAAAGCAACTCAGTAGTACAGTTGATCGGGAAACAGATAATCATGACAAACAATCCATTAAAACACTCACATCTCAGGTAATAATCCCTATTATTACCACTGACTTTTTATTCAAATTCAAAAACATTTCCGATTCCGGTAATCTGATAGAATTTTGTGACACAGATTAAAGACATGGCATTAAAAGCATCTGGTGCATACAGATGTACAAAACCATACGTCCACGATTTCCAAAACCCACGATCCGAATCCGGACCGGGAGCAGAAAAATGTCAGTGTAGTAATTCTAATTCGTCGTATGGAAGAAGTGTGAGTTCAAATTCGACCATGACACGAAGATGGGGTAAAGAAATGGAAGCAAGATTAAAAGGAATATCGAGCACTGGCAACGGAGGAGGATCATCAGGTGAAGGAACGCCGTCGCCATCTTCACTGAGTCACCACCACCGAGTTGGATCAATGAGTCACAGAGTTGTTGCTTCTTCTTCGTCTAATTCGATTGTGTTCATGGAAGAAGATGAGCCTAAAGAATGGGTTGCACAAGTTGAACCGGGTGTTCTTATCACTTTTGTTTCTATGCCTCAAGGTGGTAACGATTTGAAACGGATACGATTCAGGTACGCTTTTTCGGTTTTTCTTATGAGTACTAGTGACTTGAATCGGCATGATTGCTTGGAGTCAAAAATCTATAATGCTTGCCACCACGTTTTTTCCTGTATGACTTTTTGACTATTTAGTCAAAAAGGTGGTCCACCAACGTGGCAACTGTTATGTTTTGTGGGTCCCACTTTGAGTTTTATGAGCAGAACTGACTAGCCCACGGTCCAAACTGAGATAAAAAAGTAGAGAGGGAGAGGTGGTCCTCACCAACCCGCCACCCCAGAAAAGCAGGGGGTGGGCTTTACGGCGGGTTGGTGGGGACCACCTTTCCCTCTCTACTTTTCATTTCGGTTTGGACCGTGGGCTATTAGCCCAAGGTCAGTAAATTATTTTTGTTTTACGAGGCCTGATACTTTGGATGCTGACTCCTGCATCCGTTTTTTAAAATGTGAGAATTTCATACTCCCTCGGACCTAAAATTTGAAACTAGTAGATTCTGCAAAGTAATTAGTAGATTCTGTTGACGGACGATAATTATATATTTTGATGTGAAACTAGTAGATTCTGTACTGGAAAATTGCGACAAATTATATATTTTGATGTGAAACTAGTAGATTCTGCACCGGAAATTGTGACAATATGCATGACTCCTGAAATTTTCAGTTGAGACAACTGAAATTTTGGGGTTCAGAAACATTTAGGTACCTTGAACTTATGTGTGTGAATTAGGAGCCACCAATTTTGATTTGAAAACCCCCAATCAACGGCGGTGATGCCAAATGGGTAGAATTGTAACAAGGGTAATGATAGCATAGCATGTTTCCACTTTTACAATTTTCATTTCGGTAAGACAAGGGGGGAAATAGTGTTGGATCGTCTTTCTAGGAGGACAAAGTAAAGTGCTATTTTGTACGTGCGCACGCGGGAATTAACGGGTCCCACAAGCACTCAGTGGCCCCACCGGTTAAATTTCCATGGGTCCCACTGACCAACTTGGGATCAAATGTCGCAAAATCATCAAGTTTTGATGGGACAGTACCATATGAAACTGTTGCTTTCTATCAACGTCTCATTTATTCATTCTACGGTTTTCTTGGTGGTGGACCGTAACCCGTGGGCTTTCAGCCCACCAGTGGTAGGCATGTGGGTCTTGGGCCTACTATTAGGATGCTTGGTCAAGATTTGGAACAGTTCTTTTAAGACGATAAATCCCAGCTGACCGACCCAAAAACTCCCCGGAAACCGACCGCACTCACAAAAGTAGTGAGCCCCTGCTAATCGTAGTGTGGTGGGGCCCATGCTCCTCAATCTTTGTGAGTGATTTGTTTTTTGGGGAGTTTTGGTGATGTTTGTTAAGAATCATTGTCTTTAAGAACGATAGTGTGTACGATTATTGTTTTACTTTTGTGTGTTGTTACATTCACCGAGAAAAATCTACTGATGTTTTTTATCCTCTTGGATTTCTTTTGGAATGTAGCTTGAAGTTGGGTGCCTAAACCACACCACACACTACCATCTTTCAAAACTGTCAAATGTGTTACGACGGCAAACCCGGATCTAAAATAGTTGTTTGTTCTTATAGGTCTATGACTACCTAATCTAGTATTTCATTTGTTTATGTTCATAACTTTTGTTTAAGCTTTAATCTATCTAACCCTATCTTAATGGAAAGATGACCAGTATTGCAATGCTTTTCTCACTAAACACTTCTTATCATATTTAAAATGAAGCTTTTAAGTTATAATGGGAATAGTTTAGTTCTAAGTGTACTTTAACAAACAATGTTTGGCAAGACAAGTATTTGTGTAGGAAAAGCTAGTAATAACTAACATTTTTGATTGAAAGTGTGGGAAACTAAAGGCACAGATAGGTGTGTTTGTGGTATTTGTAGACTGGTTTTTTTGTACTGTTAATGTTAACGCCGGTAAAATCTTGAGTTGAACATAAACTTCATACGGTTTTCTTTCCATTCATTCTTTTTATTCTTCGGTCAAACCCACAGTGAAATCCATTTTTATTTATTTTTGGAAAACCTTTTCAGAATTAAAAAGTAGATTTGACTGTGGGTTTGACCGTGGAACGAGCAGAATTTCTATTTTTCTTTTCATATCCAAATGTGAAATTCAAATTTATAGGTGAAAAGGAAAGCAAAGAACAAACTTTTGTGCTGAGGAGCTTCCAATTTGCTTTTCTTGGGGTTTATTGCTTTTGTTCTTTTCTTTGCTGTGTGGGAAATGATCACAATGTCTTTGTCATTTTGTTTCCTACTTTTCTGTTTCTTTAGTTTGAACTCAAGGGAATGAAGTCCATACTACTCAATGAATAAAACTAAAAAAAATATGGAAAAGAAGAGCCACCATAGTCACATACACAAAAGAATCATTTTGATATTGGCATAGCCATATAGGCTAGTACATAGCATATTCTTGAGACCCTGAAATTATGGACTAGACTTTTGGTGGGACATATTGTGTCTCTTTTGGTTTGTGGACTGTTGATGAAAATAGATCTGACAGTTTTTAACCTTGTAACATTAACAGTTTAAATTTATTTTTCTTGAAGTTGACCACGTTTGAATTTTCAATTTGTTTGCCTAATGTTGCATAGTGTGATGACTTTTTATTTCTGGTTAATGTGTACATGGGTCATTGAGTTGTTATTGATAGTTTTGTTGTTGTTTGTACTAGTCGAGAGATGTTCAATCGATGGCAAGCTTCGAGGTGGTGGGCGGAGAACCACGATAAAGTCATGGAACTATACAATGTGCAAAGGCTTAACCGCCAAGCTTTTCCACTTCCCACTCCTCCTAGATCAGAAGACGAGGTGAGCTACCATCCCTGGATGTTTCTAATAGAGTTATGCTCTGTTGTAGTCACTACCTACATAGCAAGATGTTGTCTTGTTTTTGTTTTCAACTGTTGCACGAATGTAAACAAAGGTTAGACTCAAAGGCGATTGCTAACGTAGTATAAGTTTTCCTTACCTCTAAATGTTGACGATTCTTGCTTGTGGTGAGAAATGAGAATACATTTGTAATAGACAAATCGTTCAATGTATATTGAAGTATTAAAATTACTGTTTGGCAGAGCTCAAAGATGGAATCGATGGGGGACAGTCCAATGACACCACCTTTAAACCAAGAACGTTTACCACGCAACTTACAAGTTCCAATGGGAATGGGTTATTCATCTTCAGATTCACTTGATCACCACCCAATGCGTTCGCGGCAGTATTATGAACCTGGTCCTGCTTCAACACCGAAACTCTCCAATCTTAGTGGGACTAAGACTGAAACTACTACTTCTTCAATGGATGCCTCTACAATGAGGACAAGCTCTTCGAGGGAAGCTGACCGCTCTGGGGAACTCTCACTGAGCAATGCTAGTGACCTAGAAACAGAGTGGGTTGAACAAGACGAGCCCGGTGTTTACATAACCATAAGAGCAGTCCCAGGAGGCACCAGGGAGCTAAGGCGTGTTAGATTCAGGTAAGCTTTCTTAAAACATCCTCGCAACTCCCCACACAACACTATTTTTATACCGAGAACATGAATTACTTGACCATATCAGAGTCTAGTGAGGTAGGTTACTTATTTTGGGGCAGTACATTGACACAAGTCACACAATGCATTTTAATCATACTAATCAAATGTCTGTACCATTCTTCTTCCATGTGGCTTGGTGTGCAGCCGAGAGAAGTTTGGAGAGATGCACGCAAGGGTATGGTGGGAGGAAAACCGAAGTAGGATACGCGAACAATACTTATGATTAGCAACAGGTCAGTTGACGAGAATAAAAGCATGCAAGTAGCCCCAAATGGGTTACCCTTAAATGTTCAGTACAGTTGTTGCCACAGTAAGAACTTTGTTCTTTCTTAATTAATCTATTCATATAATATAAGTTTTGATTATGTATTTCAATTGCAAAAGTTCGGCATCTGGAAAAATGGTTAGTACCAAATTCTGGGTCTTAAACAACTTTTTCTGTTGTTAAGTGCTGTGCATAGCCCCTGAGTTGGCTAAGGAGTTGAGAATCCGATACTGAGATAACTGATTCGAAGCCCCGGCACTGAACATTTCCCAGAAGAAAGGGTTCCTGGATTAGTTGTAAAGTTGAGGTTTGGGTTCAAAGAACAGAAATATGAGATGAATTTTCATATGACCCGAAACTATTAGCTAAGGTAGCATATTTTTGATTGATACAGATACAGTTTATTGCACGTAAATCTTTGATTTTGCATAAACAATGTTACAATTATGTACAGCATAACTTTAACGTGACTTCCTTATGAATTCAAGCAAAGCTTCATAGTTGCGGTAAGATGACCCATCACGACTAACACTCTTTCGTGCCATCTCTGCAACCTTCGCAGTTGACTGCATCAACTCTTCTCTTTTACCACTCATCATATCCCTAATCAGGTTCTCCACTGTCACTCTGTTACAATGATCTTTCATGTCCATTCCAATTTTCCAGACCTCACTCACATACCTACTGTTGATCTGCTGATCTGCTAAGTGTGGCCAGCAGACCATCGGTACTCCAGCAACCATGCTCTCCAGAGTCGAATTCCATCCACTGTGAGTGAAGAATCCACCAATGGCTGGATGATTCAACACCTCCTCCTGCGGTGCCCAATCCACCGTGTAGCCTCTCTCTTTTGTTGCCTCAACCAGCTCTGCCTGTATCTGACTCCCCTCGTCGTCTTTGGATATAAGCGAATCTGGACGCTTAACCCACAAGAATCTATAACCGCTATTCACTAGTCCATACCAAATCTCCAACCACTCTTGACGGCTCACCATCGCAATGCTACCAAAGCTTACATAGACTACAGATTTCTCCGGCTGTCTATCTAGCCAAGTCATGCAACTTCGGTCTTCTGCATACAAACTAGCATTTGAAGAAATAGGTAATGATGTAGTTGTACTACTTCTTAGGTTGTTCAGCAGTGCATTAAGAGGACCAATAGTGTATAGGTTTGGGCAGTGTGATCTCAATTGCGAGAGAATTGGAGCCTCTATATCGTCGAATGTGTTAAGCAAGTGAGCTGCGGCTCTGACCGAATATAATGTTCCAGTGTTGACAAAATCTAGATTAGGGGTATTTACTTCTTTAGCTCTATAGAAACTTGGTAGATCTCTACACCGGAGAAAGCTTTCCATCTCTGGGACACTCTTTATCAACCGATCCATATCTTCGTCTGCAAAATCCAATAGCAAACCGTGATCAATACGTACGCTACAACGGCTAATTCTGAACAATTCAACGAGAAAGTGCATAATAAAAACTAAATTCACACCTTTGAACGGTATGTCACCATTTTCTACAAGTCTCTGGGAGCAGAAAAAAATCCAGACACAACAAGCACTGATGGTACGGAAAGAAATGCATGGAATTCCCAGCTCTTCAGCCACATCAATAGGAAAACCCAAAACACCATCTGCTATGATACAAGAAACTGGACCCCTTGCATCAGATTTCAAGCGGTTTGAAGTCAGTAATTCTCGAAAACCCGGTTTGATAACATTTTTCAGCCGATCAAACAGATCTGTAATAAAGTCTTCAGGATTGCTGAAACTAGCAGAAATACCATCTGAAATGGTTTCGAAGCAGAATCCTGGAAATTGCCCGAAACGGGATTGCACATCGGCATTTCTAAGCAGACGTGAGTGGTTCTGTTGGGTGTTTACAAAGGTGACGTTGATTCCCGATAGGCAGAGAAGCTCAGCCAGTTTGAGCATAGAGTTGATATGACCTTGTGCTGGAATCGGGAAGATGAGTACATGAGGTATCACTGATTTAGTTGCAGCCATGATTTCTTGGGTTTCTTTGATTCTGGATTCAATACTTAAAGTGAAAAAAATATAGTATTCATTAAAAGGAAACGAATTTAAATGTACCTATAAGTTGTTCAAGGCTACCTAATTCAATGCATTATTGCCTATTGGCCTCATTTTCCATGTGGTGTCTGCAAGTTTGGAAAAAAAAAAGAGAAAGAAAAGAAAAACACCACAGAATCAATGCCAGGACGTTAGCCATTACGTCAGTGGTCGATCCTGGGATAAGATTTGATCGAGTGTGACAGTGGCCGTATGGATTTTGTATTTCTGTAAGAAAGAGAGAGTGCTCTATGTGCACCACCCTTGTAACTGAATTTTCATTTGGGTACTTCTCCACCCTTTGATTACAACTAGATCCCGTTGCATATATTATGCAATAAAAAAATGTTTCATTCCAAAAGTTTCTAAGTTTTGAATGTCCGAGTAGTGAAGCATCCAAAAACTTAGTTCTTTAGTCAAGTCCTTCATTCCTGTGGTATTGCTACATACTTAAATATTTCCATTGAATTTCAGTACGTACGTGGAAATTTGGTAAAAATATGCATGCTTTGATACATAACAAGTTTAGTTTTTTCCGATATCTCATGGTTTTTAGTTATTTATTGATTTATTTTTGAAATAATCTTATGTTTAAAACCCTTTACAAGATGTTGAGATAACTTCATATATTTTAAAGCATGATGGAAGGCTACAACTTCATGAGTCATAGAATATGTAAGAGGAGGACAAAGCACATTTGGACAGATTTTTTTAATGAGGGCGAACACTAAAGGACAAAATAGGAGTGTTTGGTTTGTAATCAAATAACCCCATATCAACTATAATTAGGATTAGTGATGATAATTAGGATTAACAAGTTAATTAGAGTTAATATTACTATCTACTCCCTCCGTTACTTTTATATAGGCGGAGTTGGTCAATTCTCTTAGATTAAGAAAGTTGCTTTGATTTCATAATTTTTCATATTTTTTCTAGTTTTACCCTTTGTCTTATTCACAACTCAACTACCTATGTAAAATTAATAAGGGTATGAATAGTCAAAAATCATCTTGATATTTGAAATCTGCCTATAATTTGAAACAAGGAAAATGGCAAATTCCGCCTATATAAAAGAAACGGAGGGAGTAATGATTATCCAATTATAATTGAGATTAGATAGCTCTCCATTACCACCACCACCACCTCAATTATCACCACCACCGCCTCCAGTTCTACCAGCACCACCGCCGCCGCCGCCACCACCACCACAACCCACCACCACATTCATTATCACCATCACCACCTCTAATTCCGCTCACCACCAGGGCCTCCATTATCAACACTACCAATTCTATTATCATCACCACCACCTCTAATTCCGCTCACCACCAGAGCCTCCATTATCAACAATACCACCTCTATTATCACCACCACCACCGCCTTCGTGATGAAAAATCGTCATGGTAATATACTAGACCATGACGATTAAATGGACTTTTCATTATAACATCGGCATGGTTCAACTTATAAGCATGACGAATATATAGAAATCGTCATAGTTATTAATTATACATGGGGGTAGGGAGGCCGGCACCTTATTGCTCGCCGGAAACTATAATCCGCTTCTCATGACAGTTATTTTTAAGAATAAGTTCAGGAGACAGCTTAACCCCCATTTCAAAACCAGTACCAGGGAAAAGCCTCATGTTAAAACCATAAATCTCTGCTTTCTAATTTTCCAACTGAGCAGCTGAGGATCAATCATCTTTCGCGAAAAAGAGAGCAAGACGGTGGAGGATGTAAAAAACTTAAGAGAACCTGGTAGACGACTAAAATTTTAAAAGAAGAAGTAAAGTTGGAATGAAATTTTGAACCTGGGGGGGGGGCTACAATCAGGTTTAGCCAACCTTTGGCTCCCCCCTGCAAGGGCACCTAATTTCTATGCGTTATTTTCCATGTGAATCATGGTGTCTGCAAGTTTGGATTAACAGAAGAGAAAGAAAAGAAAAAAATCATAGCAACTAGTCTGGCCAAAAAGTACAACATTGCTAATGGGGGGACCGATCCCGTCCCCCCCATAAATCCATGCCTATTTTTTTTTGTCTTATTCGGAACAGTTGTCCCCCCCTGGAATTTAGCCCCCCCATTAGCAATGCCGAAAAAGTAGTCACCCACATCCTCATACATAATCAATACCAGTAGGCTACGTAATTTCTATGCGTTAGCGGTTACGTCAGTGTTCGATGCTCGGATAAGACTTGATCGAGTGTGACAGTATCCCATATGGATTTTGTATACTTACTCCCTCAGTAGGCTAAAATGGAAAAATAACAAGCTCAGTTAATAGAGAGACATTAGTATTCTTTTAAGAGTTAGTGTCAGAATTACAAGGAGGGTCAAAGAGTGCTCCATGTGGTAACTAGAATTTTCATTTGTGTACTTGTACACCCTTCCGTTAAAACTAATTCCCTTGCAATTAGTACTTTTTCTATTCAAACTAAAATTTGAGAGTCAGGTCCCTAAACATAGTTAATTAATCAACTTCTTTGTTGTTGTATTGACATATTACCTTGGTCCCACATAAGTTGAGCTAGTTGGTGTTCATTGGGCCGACCGAGCGAAGTGAGGGAGGACCCTATATATGGTGACTTTGTGTTCAATGAATAGTGACTTTTGTTTCAATTTGATACAAAAAGATTGAATTTCTATCATAACCGTTGGATCTGTGGACTTTAAAACGCGTCCGTCAGATATCAAAAACCAAATTCCGTTGTGATAATTGATGTGCATCGTTGGATTTCAAACCAACCAGGGCCTACGACCGTTAGATCTTACATAAAATGATTTGACGCGGGCATATTCGTATTTTCCGAAGAAACATAAAACCAGGTTCTTTCCTTTTCGTTTTTTTCATTCTCTATCTTCTGCAACTCTTTTCTTCCACCATAGCAGCAGCAGCAGCACCACCGCTGACACCACCACCACTGTCAAAATCGCCATTACCAACACAACCAGTACGCCATCACCATAAACAACACCGCCGTCACATCCACTACCAACAACAGTATCACCTACGCCACCACCATTATCAGACCACCAGCTCTGCCGCCGCCGCTGCCACCACCTCCGCCGCCAGCAACACCACCGCCTCCGGAACCAGCACCAAATTTCAGTACTCACCTGTCTAAACAGTGCCGAAAGCTCAAGAGCTTTCGCAGGAATCTCCTTATTCGCCACCGCGTAATGGATACCTCTACACAGAAGTTGAAATCAAATTAAATCCTACCAATTTTGTCACAACAGATGATTAAACCATCTTCATCCTCAAATTTGTATGAACCCATACTCAGAACTAAACACCAAGACTAGGATCATTTAAACATCTCTTTATAACTTTATTCATATAGCTCAAATTATTTCTTCAAAATTGGGATTGGTTCAGACGCAGAACAAATTAAAAATGCTCAATCACAACCATACATCAGCTGGATCGAGTTTCTGAGAGAATACAAGAAACAAAATAACCTGAAACTCACCTTTGATGAGACAAGCAAGAAGGAAGAACACAGAAAGGCACCTTTTGTTTAATTTTTTGCATTGTCAAATTGAACAATTAAGATCAAAATTTGTTAATATCCTTTACATCAATCTTTAATTTAATTTGATCTAACAAATTCAACAACAAATGAATACATGCATGTAAATATATAACAACCAACACACATCAAATCATTCTCAATCTCCATTGATGACCCAAATTGACCGAATACCCAAATTGTTCGTACAAAATCAGTAAACCAAAGATGATGCTGTGAAGAAGAAGACACAATTAATCCAAGACAAGTGTGAAGAAGAAGACCCAATTTTAGGCATGTAGAAATGGTGGTGTCGAACTTGTATTACTGTGTCTTGCATATACAAATGGTGGTGAAGAGATACATCGAATCTGGAAAGCCATGGTACGGAAGAGATGTTGACTTTCCTAATCTCAGTCCATGGTGGCGTTAAGTCTTATGAGTTTGGATAAAATGCTTTTACATTTTATAAATCCAATTTTCCATTTACGTGTTGAATTCATGGATGCTCCCAAAGTCCCAATTAGCTTTCACGTGTCACACTAAAGTTGTATCAACTCACTTCCTCTCACCGATATTGGGCTACATGTACTTATTTTGTAGTGTACTATATAATTCTTGACCCAGTATCGACCCGGACCACTGGTTAGACCAATTGACCCTGACCCAGTAGCTTTACAGGTTTAACGTCTGGTCCGGTTTTTAAAACATTGATTTCGACATCATCCAACATAATGCTACCTGAATCAGGGTCATTCACCGTGTCGATGAATTCTTTGTTCTTTTGTCGATTTCTTCGGACGGGCAGCCCATTCACCGTGGCAGCGGTCATCTAGTTTTAACCTAAAAATAGACTAAAATGAAAACCAACTAGCTCAATTAATTTAGGACGGAGGGAGTATAAGGTTAAATATTGCCATTGGCATGTGAGTTTTATGAAAGAAGTTGATTTTTTTTATTTTTCTTATATTTTTTTTGTCTTTTTTTTTTCTTTTTTTTTGCAAAGGAAGAATTATCGTTAATGAGTAACAAAATTATCCTCAACTGCATTTGGCAAAAATGGGAGATATAACATTCCAATTCTTACCGGCTCTAAATCTTCTACTAGGCCAGGCAAGGATATATGCCAACTTTTTTAACTTCTTACTAACAAACTGAATAGTCATTAGTTATCGATTTAACGAGGGAATATGTATTTACACAAAGAAGAATTTTTTTTTTTTAAATCGATCAAAAACAAAGAAGAATTTTTAAATTACAATTTACACATAACATGATTTTACCGGTTAACAGTAGTCGAGACTCCTATTAAGCTTATTGCAATCTTCTTTGCATCAATAGAAACAAACATTTTGCAGATTTAACTTAAGCGAAAATTCTGTAAAAATATGTGAGCTTTGATATATAATTGAAGTTTGGTTTTCTCCGATATCTCGTGTTTATTTTTTTTCCATATTTTGAGACAATTTTCATGTTTAAAACTCATTAATATGCAATTGAGATAACTTTATATATGTTTTGATGGAAAAAATGTTTTGTAGTTTAAAGCATGATCAAAGGCTACAACTTCGTGAGTCATAGAATATGCAAGAGGACAAAGTACATTTGCCAAAAAACCCTTTCTAAAATGGCCTCTAAAAATTTCTAGAACCACTCAGTGGTGGGTGTTGGGCACTTCAGCTCACCTAAAACATATGGTAAAATTTTATTAGTTATTTACAGAATTTCCACAAATTCGAAGTTTATGCCCTATAGATATGGCCTCATCATCATTCTGAATACAAAAAAAAAAGGGAAACAAGATGGTGATACCACCCAATACTTCCAAAAAAAAAAAAATTGAGCCAAGCAAAAGAATTCTAGTGTACCTTGCGCATAATTTTTAGCTACATACACAAATTACAAATAGATATTAAGATTTTGGTCTAATGTGAGGCCTAAAGGTTGCCATGACCTCATCATGGTTTTGAATATGAATGGCCAATTGTAGTTCATAATACACAATTAGATATGGTTCATAATGGCCAATTAGGAGCTTAGCATCCAACAGCCGTGCTTGTCGGATTCATTTTAACAAAAAAGTGAGTCGAAAATCTAAAGCGACGGGTCTTTTTCCAATTGGCACTTTGACTGGAAAAAATAAATGTGTGTCAAAACCTCTTACTTCTCCTATTGAGATTTCAACAAACAAACTCTTAGACTATGGTTCCGAATGGGGTTTAAAATTTCCATCTTCGAATTAAAATCGTAAAAAGATGTTTTGTGATTTTGCGAAAGATCACAAGGGTTTAAATTTAAAGGATATTGATGAGATGAATTGAAATGGTTGGCCTTCTTGGTTAGGTAGCGGTTTTTTCTTTGCTATCTAAAGCTTTGATGACTTAGGTCTTTCTTGTGTACTAGAATTTCGTTGTGTTCTTGTTTTTGTTAGAACTTTTTGCTCGCTCTTAATTCACTACGGGGAAAGACCCCCATTTACGACTTTAGCTTGACGACTGTTTCAGTTTCTGTCGTGAAATGTTGCACCTTTCTCTACTTTTATCCTAGAAATGTTGTAATACATTAGGATAGCCGACGACTTTTTAGTAGATTGTAAAGCTCTTCATATATTAACATAGTTATACTGCAATTAGAACTCATACCTGTAATGACAACACCCGCACCCTTCGACTAATTTCAGTTTATGTCAATTAAACAAGGAAAAATCGTTCTGCAATCTCAACTGCATAACCACCAGCAATGTTAGAAGTCTTCTTGGTCATAGATTTTTTCCTGGGTGCATATCATTGTTAAAAGTTCTATTTATACAGATCAAAAAGGAAGTATTGTCCAACTTTTTAACATCATTTTTGAGCCAAACTTGATACCGATTTGAAATAACTTCCCTTGTAAAAGGCATTTTTGTGTTCCCTTGCCTTCCCTACTTTTTAACATACATTACAAGAATACCTAGCTTAAGCAACTAAAAAATTTGCAACAGCACAAAGGATTGATAGTTTTAGGGGTCAAGCATCCAAGTTTCCAATACATCAGTACCTTAGGTGACCAAAGTACTTGCCTTCCATAAATCTCAATTACAAGTTGAAATAGATTACAGATAATAGTGATGGACAAAACTAGTTGATGCAATATCACAAACACTATGTATGCATAACCAAAATTTTCCAATAAACACACTTGAAAATAAAATCCATCACAAACTCAATACCAGAATTAGATATTAGAACAAGGAAGCAATCAGAAACTGAATACAAAAAAAATATAATCAATTCCACAAAATCTGGGTTTGCAATATTTACTTGAAATCTTGGTTTAGTTATTTAGCCTCAGATCTTGGTGGAAAATAATCCTCTTATGGGATAAACACCAATCAAGAGTATCACCGGCTAACAGTTCATAAACAAAGCTAATACGAAAGAAAAAAAATACGGTTAAACACAACAATTTGTCAACGATGAAAAATAACGGCTGCGATTGAGATACAACATGGTTATTGATGTGAATCCAACTGATTGGGTTATTTTTCATCATCCTAAAATCAATAAGTATCTTCCAATCAAAATCTAAACAACAAACAAAAAATAAAAAAGTAAAAGCCCGATTTTAAATGAAATAAATTGAATCAAAGCAAAAAAGGCAGAACAAATTCTGTGTTGCATTACCATAGATTCTTTCATCAGAAACCCACAATTTTGTTGATCTTCTGTTTTCCAATCCATTTCAATCAAACCCCCAGATACAATATCAAGAATAGGACAAACCTAGGTTTCCATTCTCGAAAAATTTAAGACTTCATGGAACCAAAACCCAATTCCATTATAATTAAAGGTATAAACCAAAGAAATCAGAAATTTTCTTGGAGATAGATTAACAATACTAAAAAAATCAAAAATCAGAAGAATGAAACCATCACAATTAAATCCAATAGATAATAACTAATAAAGAAGGAGTTCAACTGAGGATGGAGCGGCTGCGCAATAGCTTATTGGAAAAAAGAAATTTTGCCCACGTTCAAGCACTGACCTAGCTATTTATAAAGGTAGAAATTGGAGATTTTCATTTTTCACCCAATTTTTTTGCCGCGCAATTTTCCCACCAAAATCTGTTTTCCCACGCAATTTCCCCACTAGACTCTGTTTTCGCGCGCAACTTTCCCGCCCAGCTTTTGTTACCCAAATGTTTGTGGTGAGAACACATTTCTATCGTCGGATGCAGTGCTAATCCGAATGAGTTCATTTACTAGTCGTCGGATTAGAGAAATGGTCCATTAGCCATCATATGGATCCTGCTTCCTTCTTTTCGGGTGGACTAGATCATAGCACACGTGCTTCGCACGTGCCACAATACTGTGAACAATGTTATTACGTGTGCTTTTCGATTGACCACACATGGCTCCATTTTCTCGCGCATGGAATAACAATTTTTTTTATTTTTTAAGTAACTTTGTCATGTGGGCCCCTTTCCCTCCCTTACTCCCTTTCTATTTTTTTTTCTTCAGAAAAAAAAATATCTTTGACCCACTATCTGTTTTACCATTTTATCCTCACTAAATTTAAGATGCGTTTTAATAGAGCTTAATAAATAAGGGCATATTTGGAATATCAAATTTTACAGCCTCATTTACTATTTTTTACTGTTCATAGGGGTCTTCCCTCTATAATAGTATAAATAATAATAATAATAATAGATAATAGATTTATTGTGCTTGTTTTTTTATGGGTGGATGAGTTGGTAATCCTTATGATGTTTTGTGATTGGTCAGATCTATAGGCTATATGGTTTTTTATTGGCCAAATACAGATCTGTAGTAAATCATATACATCTTTTTCTTTTGAGTGAATTAGGTGAAAAGCTTTCTGGGTGATCCCAAAATTGCATTCGTCTCCATTATAATTTGCAATTGTAGTGTGTTTCTTTGTAAAAAAATGTGTCTTTGTTTCTTAATTATTCATACTGATTGTCATTTTTTTGGTATTCTCTGGTCTGGTCGTTAATTTAATTTCTAAAATTTACATTCCTCCCAATTTAATTTTTTTGTAAAATGGTTCAAAAAAAAAAGTTCTCCTTTCTGATTTGTCAAGAAAATTGTAAAAATATTCAATAAATATATTGCAGTAACTATACTTATTTATACCTTGATTTCCAATTTCAATCTTAGTATAATTTTAATATTTTTATTTCTAATTTCAATTCTGAAAGTGCAGCAAAGACTTTCAGGGTTTTAATATAAGATGAAACCCCAAATATTTGGGCGGGAAACCTAAATAGCGCGCCAAAACTCCCGCCTATTTTTTTTGGACAAGGTGGCAATCCGTGTGATAGTTTGTGTTTAGATCCATCGGTGAATTAAGGATATTTGGTTTCCTATTGGCCAAACAAATTTCATACAGATTGTTGTTTTGTTTGTGTGAATGGCGCCAACCAAAAACTCAAGGGGGGAAATTGTCGCGCCAGCCTAAAAGTATGAGGTGGTAATCCGTATGACTTTGTAACTTGCATGGATCATGATCATGACTTTTTATTGGCTGGATAAGTAACTTAAGGATCATGGTCTTTTTCCTATTTGAAAATTACACCATCTTAGACACCGAGGCACATTAAAATCTTACGGATCGTACTTGTTAGAGTGGCAATTTACAACTAAAATTAAGATCATTCATATCATATTGAATAAGTATTTCAATTTCATGTCAATTAAACAAGGAACAAGCATCCACCAATTCAAGAAGCGGATTGCAAGCCTTGGCAACCCTCAGTTTTTGTCCTGCCAGATCACTGGCTTTACTACCTTATTGAAGAACTTTATTGCCTTATTGGTCGCAATAGTATGAATCTGATGGTATTTTTATTTAAGCTTCATCTTTGAATCTCAAAGCTCCGTGATGTGTGCTTGAAAGTTGAAGTTGCTTTGACGAGATTCCAATTTTTTTTAATTAAAATTAATGACGCTGTCAATTGAATTTACCAATGATAATAACACCAAATTTTGTTTTAAATGATGTCATGGTAGAATGCCATTTTTCTACAAGTGACTTGATTGATGGTGAAAATTGGCGATGTTTTTTCCATCTGTCGATGCTTTTTCCATTGATACCCACTGTCCCATTTTGGGTTTGCTAGGCCACGTTGGATTGCAAAAGGGATGATTTGAAGGGTTCCATAGGAACCGACCTAATGTCGGAATCTTTTTTTGTTTATTAGAATTTTAGTGTATTCTTGTTCGAAAAAAGATTCGAATGGATTCTTCCTACCAATGTTTTTCATATTCTGCTTCAGAACTAGTTATAATCTTCACGTAGTCGGAGACTTCACCGGAATTCGATAACCTACCAATATTTTTCATGTTCTTGTTCAAAACAAATCTTCGATGAGATTCATCTTACCTAAGTTTTTCATATTATGCATCAGTACTAGTCAGTATCTTAGCTGAAGTTCTAATCCTGTCAATATTTGTTAAAATCGGTTCACATAGTCGTAATCTTCGCGAACCTATCAATGTTTCTCGTATTCTTGTTCAAAACAAATTTTTGATCGGATTCTTCCTAACAAAGTTTTTCATATTCTCCTTCTAAACTAGTCAGAATCTTCGCCGAAGCTTAATCCTACCAATGTCATAATTTGGTCACGTAGTTGGAGGCTTCACCGGAATTCGATAACCTACCAATTATTCGCGCATTCTTGTTCGAAAAAAAGATTCGAATAGTTTCTTCCTACCAAAGTTTTTCATATTCTGCTTCAGAACTAGTCATAATCTTCGCCGAAGCTCAATCCAACCAATATTTGTCACAATTTTCTCACGTAGTCGATACTACACCGGAATTCGATAACCTACCAATGATTCACGTACTCTTGTTCGACAAAAAGATTTGAATGGATTCTTCTACCAAAGTTTTTAATGTTCTACTTCAGAACTACTAATAATCTTCGCCGAAGCTCAATCCTACCAAAATTTATCATAATATGTTCACGTAGTCGGAATCTTCGCCGGAAGTTCTAATCCTGTCATTATCTTAGCTGAAATTCTAATCCTGTCAATATTTGTTAAATATCTGTTCACATAGTCGGAATCTTCGCCGGAATTCAATAACCTGTCAATGTTTCTCGTATTCTTGTTCAAAAGAAAACTTTGATGGGATTCTTCTTACCTAAGTTTTTTTCATATTCTGCTTCTGAACTAGTCAGAATCTTCGCCGAAGTTCAAATCCTGCCAAAGTCAGAATCTTAGTAGGGATGCAGATTACACATTGTAAATATAAAGATTATACATTTTGAATTACTCGACAAATTTGTTTAGTCAATTGACTCTACCTATATATTCGTTGATCCTCATCTTCAATGAGAAGCAATAAGTTGCGAGTAGCAGGGCCGGTCCTGGCGGTAAAGCAGGACAAGCCCCACTTTGGGGCATCCAAACTTTGGGGGCATAAAAATATATACTTAAGTTTTGGAGTTATATCAAAGAAATGAAAATATAAAGATTTAAAATGGGGGCTTTATTAAAAAAAAAGGAAATATGAGGACCAATTCATCCACTCGGTTACTAACCCTATCAAATTCGTAAACAATTGATATTAATGTTAATGCATTATACTTCGTGTTCATTTTACGCCATTTTTACAGCATGACCTGTTTCAGTTATGGTTCATGTGGTAACCAAGAGGAACCTGACTCTCTGACACCTTAACCATAATTTGTGGTCTTTACTATTTACAACCATCAAAGACGATGACACATTTTCCTTTGATTTGTCGGTTAACTACTACGATGTAATAATTTTGGGATCAAAATCTAATTACCTTGTTTATTATCTTCGATCGTCAATATTACAAGAGAGATCGAATTGTTTAGCTATGATAGCTATTGAAATAGCGATAGCTGAAAAGTAGATTACAAGTCTATTATTAGAGAGTTTGCGTCTAAAAATACGCAAAGGGCCGAAAAATTCCGAAGAACTTTGTAAGTTTTTTTCTTTTTGTGCTTGAAGTAACAAGTTTTTCAATTGGATTATTAATCTCGCAAAAAAAATTTGTTTATTATTAGAAATTTGTGCAATTTTTTCTTATATAGGGGCATAAAAATATGTGTTCGCTTCGGGGCAAAAAAATTCCCAGGAACGACACTGGCGAGTAGTAGCCTGTTACATGATATTAATAGTGTAACCTCAATATATTATTTTTAACGAAATATATCGGATGCAATTATTATACACGCGAGGTAAAAATGTACAAACACCAAATTTAAACCCTCAATATATTATTTTTAACGAAATATATCAAGTGCAAGTATTATACACCGGAGGTAAAAATGTACAATCACCAAATTTGTACCCCTACAAAATGGTGTCACACGGTTCATTAGTGATGAAAATGCAGTAACTAATTTTAAGAGTATATAAACCGTTAGATGTATAATGCTCTTGACACATTGTTATAGAATAACCTTTAGATTTGAACAAGCCAATCAAACTGGGGCTGGAAATTATAATCATCGAGCCTTGCTACAGCATAACCAAACAAATGACTCCGTGCGAAACACACGTATAATAAATCCAGCCCCTAGATCTGATCCAAATTTCCTCGAGATCATGTTACAGATTTCTTATATAAAGTAAGAGATGAAACCCTTAACCTATGTCTGCCTCTTATCTCCATGTTCTCTTCCGTTACTCTCTCTTTCTTCCTCCACAAAGTCCAATTCTCAGATCTGTCCAGTTTAAGAAATGAAAAACCATAAAACGTATCTTAATTCAGGAGATGGATGTCTAAATCACTTGTTATTGATATAAGGGTTTTCATATCCATGCCATAAATCAGTCATTTGAGAAATGAAAACCCTTATATCACTCACACAGGCGTTTTGATTTGGATGTGAAATCTCCACTTCATGAAAAGAAGAACATTAAAGATGGCAGAGGAGGCGATATCAGTAGATGCCGACTCCAAATTGGTATGCCTATTGTAGCTTCTCTACTCTCCTTACAAATTTTCTGCGATTCTACGCTTAACAGTATGATGTTTTTTTTCCAGATTCTATGAAAGGTAATAGAGTAAGCCTCACCAGTGTGGGTGTAATGGTTTTAATGTGAGTGTGTGAGGTGGCACGTGTGTTGTTGTACTCATGCTAATCACATGTGTGCCAGCCTGTATGTGAGCGTGTACAGCACATGTGTACCAGTCTGTCTTATCCACCGTCTGCTACAGTAAAGAGTTCTATATAAACTCTATGTAACTCTACTGTAAACATAATCTTCTTCTTTTATATCAATTCAATATTTTGAATTACAAAATCGTTCTTGCAACCATGTAGACATCAGGTCTATTATGGTATCAGACTGAAAACCTAATTAGGTTTTCAGAGTTGCGATCCTATTTCCGCTGTGTATCTCTCGATTCAACAATTTCCGAAACTAATTTCTTCTTTCTCTTCAATTTCTGCTGCTGTTTCATCACAAATCTCATCCTCTTTGACGAATTTGGTCTGAGTTTTCTCTTCAAAAGACAAATCTCTCAAGTACTTTGAAGTTTGTTCATCTGCTACAGTAATCGGATGGTGTTTTTCCTGTTCGATTGAAGTTTGATTGAGTTTTAATGGAGTCTGTGGTTGAAGAATTGGTGATTGGTGATTCCGGTTGTGTAATTAGGTTCCAATTTCTGGTACGCACAACGTCAACAATACGGATTAAGTGTGAACTTCGGTTTGAAATTTGATTTTCGTTCTTGAGCTCTTGAAGATTTGCCAATAATCCTTAGAGTGGAATTAGCTTCTTCTACCTCGACAACGGCGATTGAATCTATGCTGGTAATCTCCAATTTCTTTTAGATTTGGCACATCTAACTTTAGATTACTTCAAATTAGACTTCTCATGTTCAATTTTGATATCACTATCTCGGCAAATTTCAATTTCATCGTCAAAAGCCGTTTTCGTCATAACTAGGTTTCATATAAACTAGTTCTTTCATCAAGATTAATCGACCTTGGTTCCTGATGCTATTAGGTCTGAGCATGTTCAATATTACTACCTTGTTAGTTAGTTGAGAACTTAATTTTGTTCCACTTGATAGTGAAGTTCTTCTTAAAAGTCAGTAGAAGATTGTAGTATTGTTGGTGAATATGTTGCTGCACATATGGTGTTTCACATCACATTTTCATACTCCAATTCTCACTCTTATATCAAGTCGGTCCTCACATATGCGTGCGTAGTGTGTTGAATTATCTTGCGAGTTAAATGATGATGCCGTGGATGATTTATGGGATTGACTTTGGTGTTTTTACTGATTGAGAAATTGGAGTCCCCTTTGTTGAGTCTGCATATAGCTAGTATGCAGCCTGTTCTTATGCTTGCATGTATGTTGAATATGCAACCAGTGGTTCTTCTAATTTTCCTGTTTGAATAATCCAAGTTGAAGTGATATCTTCTATGGAGTTGTTCTTTACTTCTATTTTTGCAAGAATAACACAAGGTACAGCTGACATCATGCTGTGAGTGAATTGAATAAGAGAGTTAGTTGTGATTGGTTCTGGTTCTCAGTATTATTTGCTGATATTCTTCAAGACAAGCTGCATTGTGCACTGCTTTTGGCATGTTTTGGTGGCTGGTAACAATATGGACAGTCACATCTAGGCTACAGAAGTTTACAGTAAATGTTGGTGGTAGTTTGTTTGTGTTTTCTTAATGAAGTATATGGAGTTCCAGCCAGTGTCTACGTGTTTTATGGAGTTCTGGATGCGTGTCTACGTCTGCTTCATCTTTTTCTTCACCAACAACTACTGCTGGTGGTTTGCAGTTGAGAGAGTTGATGATTTTTGGTCCTGCACCAACTGGTCATGTTTTATATGTTTGTGAAAAGTGTTACAGGGATATGCAGAAACCTGCAGTCAGTTGAGTTGATTTTGGAATATCACTACCGTCTGCCCCCTTTCATTCTACTGCCTCTATTCCCAATTCAACATTCATTATACTACTGCTTCATCAACTACCTACTTTACTATTCATTTTACTACTGCTTCATCAACTACCTACTTTACTGCTCATTGTACTACTGCCCAAACTCCTCCTACTGCCCCAATTCAGAAGTGTGCTAGGGCTACTAACTGTGTCTACAACAACTCTGCACCAACTCTACACCAACTCTGTCATCTCTATCTACTGTTGCGCATCACCAGTGTGGGTGTAATGGTTTTAATGCAATCTCAAGTTGACTTTGCCTACTTGTGATTGAGGGGGAGTAATAGAGTAAGCCTCACCAGTGTGGGTGTAATGGTTTTAATGTGAGTGTGTGAGGTGGCACGTGTGTTGTTGTACTCATGCTAATCACATGTGTGCCAGCCTGTATGTGAGCGTGTACAACACATGTGTGCCAGTCTGTCTTATCCACCGTCTGCTACAGTAAAGAGTTCTATATAAACTCTATGTAACTCTACTGTAAACATAATCTTCTTCTTTTATATCAATTCAATATTTTGAATTACAAAATCGTTCTTGCAACCATGTAGACATCATGTCTATTAAAAGGAGCTAAATCTAA
Organism: Papaver nudicaule; assembly: GCA_023529015.1. NCBI lineage: Eukaryota > Viridiplantae > Streptophyta > Magnoliopsida > Ranunculales > Papaveraceae > Papaver > Papaver nudicaule. The sequence continues at coordinate 34,391 of JAJJMA010194753.1, read as the reverse complement.
GACTAGTATCACAAAAATAAGTCTTATAACAAGTGAGTATTTCTTAGTTTTTTTCAAATCAATTTCTGGTGGATTATTTATAGATTGGTTTGGATTTTAGATCTCAGTATATATATATTTTTTTAAGGATTATTGCTGATGGATCTGTGTTTTTATTTGTAGGTCAAGGAAATCTATCCTTCTAGAGAACACATCAAGAAGAAGAAGGAAAAAAGAGAAATGTAGAATGATTTTGTTCTTGATGTTCTCGTTTTTTTTTCTTAATTTTACAGGGCTTCTTGTATTTGGTTCCCGTTTTTTTTTCTTCCATTTTCTGATTTGTTAACTTTGTCTTGGGTGATTTACAGACATGGGTTTTCTCTTACTGGTAATGTAGATTCTTAAAGCGGAAGAAGTCTTACTACACCATCTATATTTAAAGGAATTTATTCCTAAATACTAGTTATCTGAATAACAGACGGAAAGGAACAGAGTGAACGATGCTTAGATCTAATGCTATTTACTCTGACCATAAAAAGTATGAAGAACTTTCAGTGAGTGTTAGCTATTGATTCTTGCTATTCATTTTTGTCCATTTCTTATGAATCTTACTTGATTTACCAAGTAAACTAATTTTGCTATTCCTTTGTTTTTGCAGCTTCGCTAGACCATTCATTCTGTTTAAAAGGGTACTGGAAATTTCAGAGATTCATGTTGATGTTGATTGTAATCAAAATCACAGCTCAAAAAACAGGTTGAATCTGTTTGTATTTTTATTTAAGCTTTTTGTCAGATTCAAATTTAAGCTTTTTGTCAGATTCAAATAACCCTGATGTATGAAGTTTTGTATCTGTTGAGTTTCTCATTGTTAGATGTAAGATTGAAGTGCTTTGAGAACTCTAATTTTTGTAACTATAGCAATGATATTGTAAATTGAATACATGAGTAATAATAAAAATCTAATTCTGTTTTTAATTTTGTAATTACCCTGATCCTAATTTGTGCTAATTTGTATTTTTTTTCATTGTTAAGATCTTAGAACGACGTTGAGTATAAGTTGTTATAGAACAAATTACTTCCCTGTGTAAAGTTGTGATAAGCTATAAGATTTCAGCTGGTGTGAGTCGTGAAATAGTTTCAGACTACAAAACTGATGAGTCGTCATAGGGTGTTTTGACTACATTTGGTAACGACGTTTCAGGGAAGGTCGTATTAAGTATTGGACTTTTTACCACTCCACCATTTAATAACCTTATGAAAAACGTCGTCAAACTGGTATGACTACGTTTTCTGAATGTAGTTAATGGGGGTATTTTCCTGTAGTGATTGTATTCGCTCACACACGGCTTGTGTGTCTCTTTAATGAATATTTCCTATTGATCGATAAAAAAAATGCACAATTAGATATAATTCAAAATTTTGGGTGAACTACCAGGTTAGATAGATTTTTTTTTCTTTTCGATGCATTAAAAGTTTTTTTTTTTTCGAGACCTCCAAATTATGGAACTGGGACTCGACTCAACCAACAAGATCAAGTATAAGAGTTGGGCTCCTAGCCAACTGGGCTAGTCCCAATTGGTTAGGTTAGGTATTTTGGGTCACTATAATCGACTACAAACAAAGTTTTTGTTTTTGTTAGAACTTTTTTGCTCGCTCTTAATTATATTCGCTCACACACGGCTTGTGTGTCTCTTTAATGAATATTTCCTATTGATCGACAGAAAAAATGCACAATTAGATATAATTCAAATTTTGGGTGAACTACTAGGTTAGATAGATTTTTTTTCTTTTCAATGCATTAAAAGTTTTTTTTTTCGAGACCTCCAATTTATGGAACTGGGACTCGACTCAACCAACAAGATCAAGTATAAGAGTTGGGCTCCTGGCCAACTGGGTTGGTCCCAATTGGTTAGGTTCGGTATTTTGGGTCACTATAATCGACTACAAATAACTTGTCATCAAGGTGTGCCAACAAATTTGTGAGACTGATTTGATTTGGTTAATGGTGTTTATGAAGATAGGTGTATTTTCAGATCGGTTGCCTTCAAGGAAGTATTGAGATTTGCAATGGGCCTATTTCCTTTTGTGGGTGGTTGACCCTATCAGTATCAGGGCTTATTTTTTTAGTTTGCAGATAATACAATTATTTGCTTTAATGCAGACCATAGTGAGGTAAGGAGACTTCATATTATTTTAATGGCTTTTGAGATTTTTACTGGGTTGAAGTTAAACTTAGAAAAGAGCTCTATGACAAGCATTTGTGCAGATGAAAATATTGTGGATCTCACATTAAAATGGGTTGGAAAACCAAAGCTTTGCCAATCACAGATCTAGGAATGCCAGTGGGGAGTACAAGGAGAAACTTGGCTGTTTGGGAGGCAATTATAGAGAGGATGAAAAAGAAGTTGGCCCCTTGGAAAAGACGTTCATTAAATAAAGCGGTTAGAATAACGTTGATAAAATCCTCTCTTGAGAGCTTGCCCATATATTATCTCATTTACTTCATCTACCTCGCGTAGTAGAGAAAAGATTGAACCACATTATGAGGAAGTTTTGGTGGGGTGAGGATGAGCAAAAAAGAAAGATGTCGTTGGTGGCTTGGAAGAAAGTATGTCGACCAAAGAAGAAAGGCGGTTTGGGAATTAGAAACTTAAGAAGCGTCAATAAATTTTGCTTGCAAAATGGCATTGGCGTTATGTGCACAAAAAAAGGTGCTATATGGAGAACTATTATATGTGAGAAAACTAATGCAGGGGCGGAGTTTTTGTTGACATTACACTCGAATGAAAAGATTGGCCGCATCATGTAGCATGAGATTGAAAAAACAAGGGAGGTGCTTTCAAGAGTATGGTGGTGGAGTGAAGAATGGTCGAGATATACGTTTCTGGCAAGATTGGTGGGTGGAAAAACACTCTCTAGCAAGTAAGTATTATAGACTCTACAGACTCAGTTTACAGAAAGCAGCAAGCTTGGAAGAATTGGGTTGTCAGAGGTGGCAATTTACAATCAAAAGGAGGCTAAATCCGGCAGAGAGTATATATTTGCTAGAGCTTAAACATGATATCAGGAACGTACATCTGCAGCCAAACGAGCAAGATAACCTGGTGGGGGAATTCACGCCTAAGAAGTTATATGAAATACTAATGGAAGACGACAGTCAGTGTAACATGTCAGAATAGACATGGCTTGCAATCTATTAGGAGATGTTCCAATACATATTTAGTTAGAGTTAGAAGGATAGCTTAATTTGTCTTTTAATCTTCCATACCAAAGAAGTAGTGAAGAGTGCCAAGATTTTTCATTGCAAAAGCAGTGCCAAGCTTCTTGATGAGACTTTGAACCAGCAAGCTACCAACTAGTATAATATCATCCACATATAGTAGTAAGAACATCACATTTGCACTAGAGAAATAGGTGAACAAAGAGCGATCGGATTCTGTCATTTGGAAGCCTTGTAGAATGAGAAAAGTGTAAGGGGGAAAAATGTCGTCGAGACACGTGCCAGGATCGAGAAGTAGGAGCAGGACAATAAATGAGGAACTTTTTTTTCTTCTGGATATCTCCCTTATAATATTTGCATAATAATTCAAGTTTAGTTTTCTCCGGTGTCTCATAATAACTTCTTTTAATTTCATAAAACAAATCTCGTATTAAAGTAAGAAACTCAGTCCTAAAAACTTATGTTTTAAAAGTTGAAAAACCCATAGTAAGAAATTGAGCAACTTTATAGTTAGATGAAAAACATATTGATCCTAGTGTTCATAAATATGCAGAATATGCAGGTTATTCATAAATATATTGATCCTAGTGTTCATAGTAAAATTTTATCTATTACTACTGATTTAAGTCATAATGACAGAATCAGATGGCTTTCAACGCCATCTGGTGAGTGCACTACTAAATCTGCATACAAACATCTTACTAATTATAGTAGAGACCCAGCTAGTGCTGTTCTTTGGAACAATCTTTGGAAGTTGGATGCATTGCCTAGAATTAGGCTTTTCTGTTGGAAACTTTTATCTAGAGTTTTACCTATGGGAAAAAGAATTTTCCAGTTTAATAAAAACTCTTATCCATGCTGTAGACTTTGTAACACATATAGCCTTGAAGATGAATTGCATGTTTTCGTGAACTGTCCTTTTTCTAGAACAATTTGGTTTGCTTTTTCTCTTCATTGCATTATTGATAATAATATTCATGTAGATATAAAAAATTGGTTTTCTAGTTGGCTGTTTGAGCCTTCTCTTAAAGGAAATCATAAAAAGATAGCCTACATCCTTTGGGCAATATGGAAATATAGAAATGCAGTAACTCATAACGACATTGTGCCAAATCCGAAAGATCTTGTTAAACAGATTACTCTGGGATTCAACGAAGTGACTTCTATGTGTGACAGTCTGACTGGTACTTTGGTTAAGAGGAAAAATATGGAGAATCCTGATAACATTATGGATTGTGAATGGATGATACACTTTGATGCGGCCTTTAGAAAATCTGACTTCTCAATGGGTTTTGCTATGATTCTTTTGGACAAGACAGGTGTCAGGAAACAATGCAAACTTGGATCAGGAAGAGCCTCTTGCCCCCTTGATGCAGAAGCTAAAGCTTTCCTTGAAGTGCTGAATTGGATTAGAGACTTGAAGATTACTTCTGTGGTGATATACAACGACTGCAAAAATCTGGTGCAAATAGCCAATGATGAACTTTCTTCCCCTTCCTCTCTTTCCTGGAGAGCTACAGTGAACTTAAAAAGAGCGTGTTTGTCTTTCAAAGCTTTATGTAATGTGTCCTTTTTGTTTAAAAATAGGAGGTTTTTGAGTCAAGTAGATAGATTGGCCAAGGAGGCTAGGTCTAAAGAGTTAGTCGGTTTTACAACTGAATCCCTATCGGATTTGGCTAGGCGTGCTTTCTTTCTTAGAGCAGATTCAGGATCTGAACTCTTTGATCGTGGTTGTATTCCTCTTTTCTAGTTAATAAAAAGTCCTCATTATCAAAAAAAAAAAATAGTTAGATGAAAAAGATGTTTAAGTTTTTTAAAGCATGATCAAAGGCTACAATTTCATGAGTTATAAAACATGTAAGAGAAAAACTAAGTACAGTTGCCCAATCCTTTCTATTTTCTAAAACGACCTCCAAATATTCTAGTACTTTCCGTATTGGGGTTGGGCCCATTTTAAATATATGGTAAAATTTTATTAGTAACTCAAAATTTTATGATGTGCAAGAACATCATAATCTTAAGAAAAACACACAAATTTTGAGAAACATGTATTGAACAAGTTCAAGGATTCACTTGTATTATTCGGATTATTTTAGCTGCATACACAAATTACAAATAAGTATTGACAATTTACATCGTGACTAAAGCAGTCCTGCACTTAAATTGAAGCCTAAAAGTTGCATTTATTATATGGTTTTGGAAATGAGTGGCTGATTTGAAGTCATGGCGCACAATTAGATGATGATTGAGATCTTGAGCGGACCACGAGGTTACATAGACACTACAATAGACATGCCTCGGTTCAGGATGGAAAAATTGATGTTACTGACATCAAACAACTTGTCATTGTAAAGATCAGTACAACCAATGACAATACTATTCGGTATTTCCAATCATTCGACTATATCGGTTGAAGAGGCATATAATATTGTGTAGAACAAACGCATTTGTGAGGAAATCTCTTGTTTAGAGTTACATATGATGAACTTTATGTTTTCGTTAGTTAATAGTGGTAGCAGCCTTGAATTTTGGGCTCGATCCAAATCCAAATGCACCCCAAAGGTTCTTCAACCGTATAATACTGCTATCTAATGTATTATAATTTATCTTAATGCTTTTCACTGAATTCTGAATATGGAAGCTTGAGTGAAAATCATTACGAGTAAGAAAATTTTCCAACTTGACATTGTTTACTGCATAATTTTGTGATATTCTATTTTGCACTGAAATATAATAAACATTTACTACACAACTCGACTTTGGTTTGAAATATAACTCATGGCAAATAAAAGAACTAGTGTTTACAAATTAGTAAGAACTTAGCAGCCTTATAAAACCGGTATAAAGGAAAAACATGTTTCATAAAGATCGTGAAATTTTGGAGGTGGACTAGGTACGTACAGTTGCTGAAAAACATTTCATATGAGCAGAAACAATCAAGTCAACTAAGAACTATTCACAACAAAGTTTCAGCACGACTTCCTTATGAACTCAAGCTAGCAAAGCTTCATAGTTGCGGTAAGATGACCCATCACACCTAACACTCTTTCGTGCCATTTCCGCGACCTCAACTGTTTATTTCATCAACTCTTCTTTCTTATCTCCCATACCAATTTTCCATACCTCACTCACATACCTACTGTTGATCTGCTAAATGTGGCCAGCAGACAATTGGTACTCCAGCAACCATGCTCTCCAGAGTCGAATTCCATCCGCTGTGAGTGAAGAATAAACCAACAGCTGGATGATTCAACACCTCTTCTGGCGGTGCCCAATACAACGAGTAGCCTCTCTCTTTTGTTGCCTCAACCAGCTCCGCCTGTATCTGACTGTCCTCGTCGTCTTTGGCAATAAGCGAATCCGGACGCTTAACCCACAAAAACCTATAACTGCTATTCACTAGTCCATACCAAATCTCCAACCACTGTTCACGGCTCACCATCGCAATGCTACCAAAGCTTACATAGACTATTTCTCCGGCAGTCTATCCAGCCAAGTCATGCAACTTCTGTCTTCTGCATACAAACTAGCATTTGAAGAAACAGGTAATGATGAATTACATTTAGAAGTAGTACTACTCCTTAGGTTATTCAGCAGTGCATTAAGAGGATCAATTGTGTACATGTTTGGCCAGTATGATCTCAATTGTGAGAGAATTGGAGCCTCTATATCGTCGAATGTGCTAAGTAAGTGCGCTGCGGCTCTGACAGAATATAATGTTCCAGTATTGACAAAATCCAGATTAGGAGTATTTACTTCTTTAGCTCTATAAAAACTTGGCAGATCTCTACACCGGAGAAAGCTTTCCATCTCTGGGACGCTCGTTATCAGTCGATCCATATCTTCGTCTACAAAATCCAATTACGAACTGTGAATCAATACATGCAGTCATGCACTACAACAGCGAATTCTGAACAATTCAACCATAAAGTGCATAATAAAAACTAAATTCAAACCTTTGAATGGTACGTCACCATTTTCTACAAGTTTCTGGGAGCAGAAAAATACCCAGACACAACAAGCACTGATGGTACGGAAAGAGATGCATGGAATTCCCAGCTCTTCAGCCACATCAATTGCAAAACCCAAAACACCATCTGCTATGATACAAGAAACTGGACCCCTTGCATCAGATTTCAAGCGATTTGAAGTAAGCAGGTCTCGAAAACCAGGTTTGATAACGTTTTTCAGCCGATCAAACAGGTCTGTAACGAAGTCTTCAGGATTGCTGAAACTAGCAGAAAGACCATCTGGAACAGTTTCGAAACATATTCCTGGAAATTGCCCGAAACGGGATTGCACATCGGCGAAACTAAATAGACCCGAGTGATTCTGTTGGGTGTTGACAAAGGTGACGTTGATTCCCGATAGGCAGAGAAGCTCTGCCAGTTTGAGCATAGAGTTGATATGACCTTGTGCTGGAATAGGGAGGATGAGTACATGAGGTGCTGCTCCTTGTCGTACGGACGATTTAGTTTCAGCCATGATTCTTGGTTTTCTTTGATTCTTGATTCAATACTTAAAGTGAAGAAGAATATTTATGAAAGGAAAGGAAATGAAGTACAGTTGTTGGCTGTCGCTGCTTAGTCTAGGCCACCTAATTTTCTATGTGAATCTTGGTGTCTGCAAGTTTGGATTAAAAAAAGAGAAAAATAAAAAAAGTCATCCACATCCTCGTCCACAGAATCAACACTAGGACGTGTTGATAAGGGTTGATCGAGTGTGTGACAGTGTCCGTATATATGGATTTTGTATTTTCTACACCCTTCGATTTAAAACTAATTTCCCTTTCTTACTTTTTTTTTTGTTTTTATGTGTGCATAGGAAGTAATCAAACGATGAAAACAACAGGTCAATAGCATTTAGCAATATAATTGGGAGATACAACTTTCATTTCTTACATACTTTAAATCTTCTAAAACTCCTGGCAGGAATATCTTCGTTAAATCAATGCAAGAACAAACGCTCTACACTTTTTAACTTGTGTGGAAATTTTGTAAAGATATGTGAGCTTTGATACATAATTGAAGTTTGGTTTTCTCTGATATCTCATGTTATGTTTTTTTTTTCTTCCAAATTTTGAAACAGTTTTCATGTTTAACACTCGTTAATAAGAATTGAGATAGTTAATTTTATATATAGGTCTAAAGATGTTTTAGTAGTTTAAAAAACGTGATCAAAGACTACAAATTCATGAGTCATAGAATATCTAAGAGGAGGAAAATGTACCATTGCCAGAACCCTTTCTAAAATGGCCTCTACAAATTTCTAGAACCACTCAGTTTTGGGTGTTGTCCCAGTTATAAACTAAAACGTCTGCAGGTCTCAGAGCCTTACCATCATCCGAGAGAAGCCCAAGCACCACCTCTTTCCTTGCGGGAACCCCTGCACGAAAACACATATCTGCAATAGTATCTCGGACAAGGTTATGACGATATTTAAAACCAAGCACGTGCGAACAATGAATGACATGGTCTCCAAAGGCGTCCATCTCCTTGTGGCAAAATAAACATTCACCACCTTCTTCAAATAGGGGGATACCAAGCCTATAGCAAAGGATTGAACTGAATTGACGCTGCCCAATTTTCTTGTTGAGCCCCTCGATAGGAATGGCAAGCAAATAATCTTGTGCGTGTTTGACTTTATTGCATTGCCAGAGAACAGACTCCCGTACCGACATATCAAGCTGAATGGGCAAGTTTTTCTTCACAACATCAAAATCTGTAACTGCCAAGGAGCTCATGGAGTGGGGGGCAGTGAGATCAATGTCAAATGAAGAAGGGTCAATACCACATACCTGTGTATATAGGTCTAGGGCATGCTGGAGGCTTGGACTCTCACCAACAATCTCTGAATTGCGAAGAATGATCTCTTGTTGTGGCTTGGTTTGCATAGCAGTAGTGTTTAGTGTCCTGCATAGTATAAATTCCTAAGCCTCCGTCTTTGATTGGCAAGGTGACCATACGTTGTTGAACGAGGGCCAAATCCTGGACCATCACCGGTAATTATTTGCCGCATAAACTTGAAGAGATGGGTATCATAGGTCTCCTGAGTTTCAACCAAGATGGTAGGTTTAGTAGTCCTCATGGCGAAATATAAGCGAGAAACCCCTGCACAATTCCTGAGTAACGTACAACTCGCATTGCAGATCTCCAAGTTTCCTAATGGCGTCTATTAGCCTAGTCGTTTTGTGTAGCTGACCCAACACCATGTTGCTGCAGAAATCTGAGTTTAAACTAACAGGGGCGCCTAAGAGCTTCACATCACCTACAGGTCTGGCGATGCTTGCCGAAAACACACCCAACCCTAAACTTCTGCTGTCTATAGTGGGCCAATATAACTCTGTTTTTGAGATGTTAAGGTGTAGCCCCAACGCCTTCCCATCACATTGTATGATCTCTAGAGCTTTGACCACCATCAGGGTATCTCCAATGAGGGTACCGTCGTCAAGATACCAAGCTTGTAGGTCTAACTTACATTGTTCAGCAACCTTCTTCACTAATAAGTGAAGGGTTAGAGCAAATAAGAGAGGTCCAAGCGGGTCACCTTGTTACACACCTTGCGCCGATGAGAGAGTTTTGTCCATGTAGTATAGTCTAGCGTGAGAGGAATAACAGAATTTCACCCATCGAGAGATGGAAGAACACTTATTCTTCACTTCTTGAATCATGGCAGATCGGTCAACAAGGTTGAAAGCATTGGAAAAATCTACCAACAGCATAGATGTCGAACCTGAGTTACCTTTCTCCTCCAGCACGCGATTAACAACGTGGAGAATAGCTTCACCTCCACATGGAACTCCTACCCCAAACTTGAAGTCACTTAAATAGCTCTCCATCTCCTTGCTAACATGGGCAGCCGCAACTTTCGAGGCGAGTCTCCTCCAGATTGTGCCTACCGCAATCGGCCTTATTGAGAAACTTTATAGATCGGTCTAAATGAAAACTATGTCTAAGCTTTGCAAAGCATGATCAAAGGCTATAATTTTGCGTGCAGGGAGGACTAAGAGCTTCTCCAATGGTTGATTTTCAAGGATAAAAGTCCTGTGCCACATAGGATCCACATCGAAATTTGTAAAAACTCATCTCCAACCCATTGTTGTGAGGATGATGTGGCAAGAAAATATTTAGACATCCTCTAGGTGAACCTCTAGATGTAGAGGTTCATTTAGAGGATGTCTTCCCATCCTAGTCATCTTTTTATACCTAAAAATAAATCTAATCTATTATTTTAGTAAACAATATCATAAAAAATCTCTAAATATGTTTACATATATATTTACAATTATTCAAAAAGAGGTTAAACATTAGTAGGGTTGGAGATGAAAAAATAAAATAGCTAACATTCAAAGCTAAATAGGATAAAGGATGTCTTGTTTGTGTTGCCACATGGGAAGCACACACTACCACCATTGGAGAAGCTCTAAGTACGGTTGCCAAATTCCTTTCCAAAACTGACTCTAAAGAGCAGATGGGCTTTCCAAAAGAGCAGCCCAGTTGGGAGATGGTGTACTGGAGGAGTATGTTGGGAAGCCCAATTTTCTTTTGGAAGTGGAAGATCCAGCTAAAGTTTACCCGAGAGTACGGTTTAGGTAACAGGATTGCACCCTTTTCTATGCCTGGGCCTGCGTGCTCACTCTATGATTTTTTTTTTTGGAAGGTACTTTATGATGGCACATGCTTTGAGCCCTTGCCAAAGTATGCAAGCCCTTGCCAAGTCACTCCCCCTAGTAATTTTTGAGACCCCTTTAGTTTTCCAACTTTTTCAAATACTAAACTACCCCTCACATGATTAGAGTTAATAATAAGATTAGAGTTAAGTATAAGATTAGAGTTAGATAATTTAGGTGAGAGAAAATCAGAATTTTGGGGAGATTTTTGTGTGGAGAGGGGAAGAAAAAGAGGGAAAAAAAAGAAAAAAATTTGGTTTTTTGGTGTGATTGTTGTTTTGTTTGTGTGTTTTGTGAAATGTTTGGGGGGGGATAACATTGATGAACCTCATCGTAACAAACATACGATGATCGTTGCGAGAAATCCGGTTATGGGAGAATCTTCATCGTCACGAAACGTTTTACCGGAAACTCAAGAAAACAACGATTTCGATGATTTTTTTGTCCCAAATCCTGAAGATGAGCACTTATATGATGAACCCATTGCTTCAAATACACAGGTATACTTCAAAATCATGTTTTATGGCCGAAATCGAGCTAAAGGTGAGACTTTTATGTCTCACCAGCGCCATATTCGGCCCCTATGATGGAAGCCGAATGTTCAAGACGAAGAACAGTTCGGCTGCCATAATAGGGGCCGAATGTTGTTTTTTTCGAAATATTTTCACACATTCGGCCTCTAAACTTTAGCAGCCGAATCCGCATTCGGCTGCTAACCTAAGTACCAATAGAGGCCGAATGTAGGCTGCTGAATAAGAACTTGGATTCTTATTTTACAGCGTCATATTCGGCTGGTAAAAGCTCTCATAATAGGGGCCGAATGCTAATTCGGCTTGTAAATTTTAACAGCCGAATGTACATTCGGCTTCTAACATGAGTTATCGTGCCAGCCGAATGTTAATTCGGCTGGCACTATGAGCCAAAATAAAGGCCGAATGTTGCATGCTTACATGTGTTTCTCTCTTGTAGGTTGTTCCGGGTGGTATTGAAACAACCGCCGAAGATGTGGATCCCTTACAAACCATTCACGAAGATACTAGAGATCATTATCTACCAGAATCAAGTGGTCAACCAACACCAATTCGCGAAGATGAATCGAACCTTGCTCTTGTGATTTATCAACCTCCCCCACTACCAATTCGTGAAGATGAATCGAACCTTGCACTTGTGCTTTACCATGAACCTCCAGCACCAATTCGTGAGGATGATCCACGCGTGATTGAAACACGACGTCAAAGGGATGAACACATTGATCCCCCCCTTCCACGACCACAGCATTTGCGTGGGGAATATGCTCCTGGCCTGCGTAGGGATTATCGTGATTTTCTTCCTCAGCAAGTCGAAAGATTTGTCGATCATGATGAATGGCAAGCAAATGTACCTCGTAATCTTAAAAGAAAGAGGGTTGGTGAGGGTGTGGAAATTTTTCCCTGTGGTTGTACACTTTGCGTTGAAGTTGCACGTCTCCGTCCACTTGTTGAGGCCAATGGCGGACCGAGCTGGGAACTAATCCGCAGTCGAACAGGGTTTGGAACTGGTTTCACTGGTTGAGTTTTATTATGTGTTTTGGTATTGTGTGTTCTAGTTTATTTTATGTTATCGACATCTATGATGGTGAACTTCTGGTTATGAATGTATGGTTGACTTAAATCGTTGAATTTCTGGTTATGAATGTATGTTTGTTATGTTTGTTCATGTATTGATGCTTCCTATTTTGTTCCATAACCATGTGATAGTAGTTAGTGTATTTCAGGATAATAATCGGTTAATACAATATCCAGTGTTGGCCGATTATATACAATCGTTGTGTTTGGCCAAACATAACAAATAACATAACCACATAACAAAGCATTGCATACATAGATTAAGAGTTTAAAGTTTGAAAACAAAAACAAAGGATTCATAATACTTCGAAGGTTTTGAGAAAATCCTTTAGCTCATGGTAATGTGCTTCGTACTCGAAATCCTTTCCTTTACTTTGTTTCCATACCTTCAAAGTCCTGGCATAAACTTCATCCTCCGTAACATCATTCCCAAGAAAATCTCGGGCCAATCTCCCCAAGTGCATAAAATCATGAACGTTTTGACGTATTTTCCACCATCGTTCTGAGAGGCCTCTTGCATCGCGCACATATTGGTTTTGAAACTTGAAGTCATCTTCGATATACTTAAACAGGGACCTCCACTTGACATCCCCACGACTTTTTTGTAATCCATAATAGTGGATCACGTCTTTACAAAGACGTAGATCTTCTTCCAACGTAAATGGAGCGAAGCTTGATTTGATTCGTGTTGATGGAGGAGGAGATAATGGTTTTTGAGATGGAGAACACGTATAGTAGTACTGATGAACAAACTTATCAGTCATGTTTCGATAACGTCTACGAGGAGGAGATGCTGGAGGAGGTGTTGAGATTGATTCATTTGGTTTGCGTATTAAAGATAGTATCTCTTGTGGTGATCGAGTTGGCCTCCTGGATTCATTTGACGATGAGCTTGACATTGTAGATTGATTGAGATAAAGGTTTGGAAGAAGAAGGTTTAGGAAGAAGAGTTATCTATGAAAATGAATGTTTGTGAAAGAGTCTATTTATAAAGATGAGTACCCAACGGATAGTTTTCTTGATCTCCAACGGATCTATTTTCGAACTCCAACGGATCTATTTTTGAACAAAATAACTCTTTTTTGATATTATTAAACATTCGGCCTTCAACATCTCACACTAATAGAAGCCGACTTAGCATTCGGCTTCTAATTCTACATTAATAGGGGCCGAATGTTTGGGTGTAAAAATTATTGAAAATCTGTGTAACATTCGGCCTCAAAATCTAGGTACTTTAGGGGCCGAATGTACATTCGGCCCTCACGATAAATTTTTTTAGAAGCCGAATGTTGGGGCGTAAAAATTATTGAAAATCTGTGTAACATTCGGCCTCTAAAATCTAGGTACTTTAGGGGCCGAATGTACATTCGGCCCTCACGATAAATTTTTTTAGAAGCCGAATGTTGGGGCGTAAAAATTATTGAAACTCTGTGTAACATTCGGCCTCTAAAATCTAGGTATTTTAGGGGCCGAATATACATTCGGCCCTCACGATAAATTTTTTTAGAAGCCGAATGTTGGGGCGTAAAAATTATTGAAACTCTGTGTAACATTCGGCCTCTAAAATCTGGGTACTTTAGGGGCCGAATGTAGATTCGGCCCTCACGATAATTTTTATAGAGGCCGAATGTTGGGGTGTAAAAATTATTGCAACTCAGTGTAACATTCGGCCTCTAAAGTTTTGGTATTTTAGGGGCTGAATAATTATTCGGCCCCCACGATAGTTTCATATTAGGGGCCGAATGTGTATTCGGCCTCAACGATAGTTCCCTTTTGGAGGCCGAATGTGACCTGCATATTGATTCCCAAACATAACAAATAACATAACCAAATAACAAAGCATTGCATACATAGATTAAGAGTTTAAAGTTTGAAAACAAAAACAAAGGATTCTAAAACAAACATGAATAACAAAGTTTTTCAAGTTTAAGAGTTTTAAAGAAAATAGTTGAAAGAATTCAAGCATTAAGAGTTTCATTGTCCACGCCCTCTTTTCGGGTGACCACCTTGATCATCAGCACCACCGGCTCCACTCGAACCTTCACCCTCCTTGCGCGGCCTCTTGCTTGCCATTGTGTCACTAGCATAGCTGTTAATCAATTGTTCCCATTCATCATGGCAGGCACTCCATTCGTCCACATCTATAGCTTTCTTGCACCCCATCTTAACCCTCATTTTCTTCAAAAGCCCCCTAGACTTTGAAACCTGTACACAGTTCAAATCAAAACAAAATTCTATCAGTATTACTTGCACAACCTTATGATATCAAAACTTGACAACTTCAAAATACTTACAAATAACTGTTTCGCCTTCTCCAAAACTGAGGAAGCTTTCTTTTCACCTTTGGCCTTGCTAGATCCTTCCGTGGCCTCTTCCGCCCTCCTTTGCTCAGCTACTTTGGCTTGGGATTCCCGATTAACAATAAGAGGGTGAGAAATCTTATTGTACCACTCCATGTACCCATCAGCCGTTTCAGCTGGATCGTCCGAGATGAGTCGAAATCCCTCCACACGAATATTGTTGGAGTCAAGTGAGTTCCACATTGCAACAGTAGGTTCGGGATAATAGTTGCCACACCATGAATGGTCGGTGCTCTTGGTATCATCGCTCCCGCCACCCTTTGCATTCAACTTGAACTTACTTGTCTCCGCAACCGGGATAGTTTGAACGTATCCCAATTGCCTTAGAATACGGCGGGGATCATACATGCCATAACCAAAGGGAAAGGGTAGAGGACCATAGTACGTAGAAATCGGCAAGTCTCGTTGTGAAACGATCGCACCGAGTTCAGGTTCACGGTTCTCGTAGGGCCTATAGGTGAAATCTTCGGCCTTCATCTGATCTAACCTCTTCCTCAACTCAACCAATCTTGGGCCTTTGTTCTTCAACTTGTTGATGTTCTCTATGAATTTGTATTTCGCCGTGGTAGGCATGGTACAGTCGACGCTCTCATCGACTTTCTTCACCAACTCCAATTTATCAAAATGATCATAAATCCACCCCTTCATACAATTTTAAAACAAACAATCAACACAAAATATATAAACAAGAGCATATGTGGATAGCACAGTTACATGGGTAGAGATTTACCTGGAATAAGTTTCAATTTCCTCCAAGGTTTTTAGTTTCATACCTAGAGGCCTTTCCAAGTTCGTTGATTAGATGACCAAGCGAGGCGGTTCCCCACGCGTACTCATCAAGAGTGGTGAGATCCTCCAACAACTGCAGATAGTTTGTACTCACCAAGTTCCCCGTGCTGTCTGGAAAGATGAGGGCACCAAGATGGTACAAGACATAAGCCCCAACGGTATGCCTCACTTCTTCCTCGTCTACAACTCTATCCTTTGATTTGGCCAAGGTTCCTTCAAACTCTTTCTTCAAGTTCGCCAACTTAAAAAATTTAATCTTGTTTTTTTTATTCATACCCCCGAAGTCTTTTTCATCCACATCTTTCTTGGCTCTACAGCATTCGAGCTCAGCTTTAGGTTTCTCCCAACCGAGGACCTTCTTTGCCCAAGGATACATTTCATCCCAATTCATATCTGTAAAACCCACTCCCACTGCTTTACCTCTAACCTTGAGGCCTTGGATGTGTTTCGGGGCGTCGGCTTCTATACCAACCTCACCGAAAGGCATGTGCATTGTTGCTGTCTCCGGTTGAAACCTTTCGACGAGAGCCGAACATGTTATCATATCATTCTCGGGCATACGACTTTCTATTGCCTCCAATAGACCAGTTGCCTCCACTAGAGCCCTTACCCCTTGCACCTCATTGTCAAGAGTCCATTTGGCAGCTTTCTGAGCTCTAAGTAAGCGGGTTGCATTAGCGGTAT
>JAJJMA010194753.1:0-11598 GCA_023529015.1 Papaver nudicaule | reverse complement strand
CCCAATTTATTTTTTACGCCCCAATTAACCAAGGCGTAAAAAAAAAAATTCATGCCCCAATTTATTTTTTACGCCCCAATTAATCAAGGGTAAAAAAAAAAAATTCATGCCCCAATTTATTTTTTACGCCCCAATTAACCAAGGCGTAAAAAAAAAAATTCATGCCCCAATTCATTTTTTACGCCCCACTTTTTTGTTTTACGGCTTGGTTGCATTTTTTTTTTACGCCTTGGTTTTGAGTTTTACGGTTCACATTTTTGTGAGCACATTCGAAAATATTTACGCCTTGGTTTGGTAGGCGTAAAACATTCTAGGGCAAAACTAGGGCATCTTTTACGCCTTGGTTTGGTAGGCGTAAAATCTTTTACGCCTTACTTCATGAAGAATCGCAAGGCGTAAAACTAACTGGTGCGAAAAAAATCAGCCCCAAATCGATGATTCTAACCTAAAAAACAATGAAAACATGATTGAAAACATGGGGTTTGTTCAGAATTAGTACATGAGACGCATATTGGGGTCTTTAGACTGATTAGAGACAATGAATTTTTCGTATCGGCGATGAATCGAGACGAGGAACGAAGGAATGGAAAAAATTTACGCCTCAGTTTTACCAATTTACGCCTCAGTTGGTTATTTTTACGCCTCTGTTGGTCTACTTACGGCTTGGTTTTATGT
This sequence comes from Papaver nudicaule, assembly GCA_023529015.1. Taxonomy (NCBI): domain Eukaryota; kingdom Viridiplantae; phylum Streptophyta; class Magnoliopsida; order Ranunculales; family Papaveraceae; genus Papaver; species Papaver nudicaule. The sequence goes on along the minus strand of JAJJMA010194753.1, from coordinate 10,923 downwards.
GAGAAAAATGAAGAAAATTCGCCTTGGTTACCAAGGAGTAAATTTTTCTGAGAAAATATACGCCTTGGTTACCAAGGAGTAAATTTTTCAGAGAAATTTTACACCTTGGTTACCAAGGGGTAAATTTTTCCGAGAAATTTTACCCTTGGTTACCAAGGAGTATATTTTTCTAAGCCTCAATTGACTATGAAAACCAAGGCGTAAATTTTCCAGTAACCACAAATAACTAACCCAATTCGATGATTCTAACCTAAATAAGCAATGAAAACATGATTCAAAAGATGGAGTTTGTTCAAAATCAATATTTGATCCGCATACTTGGGTCTTCTCAAGGATTAGAGGGCAAATCTTAGTGGCGCCGGTGGCGGCGAAATCGTTGTTGGTGGTAGCAATGGCGGACTTAGAGAAGAAGAAGGGAAGATAGAAAGAAAAAATGATTTAGTTGTGGTGAACTTAGAGAAGAAGAAGGGAAGAAGTGGTGGTGAACTGTTTGTGATGGGGTTTTGAGAAATGGCGGTGAGTTTTTTTTTAGTGGTGGTGGTGGCGGCGGCGGCGACGCTTGTAGTGATGGTGGCGGCTCTGGCAGTGGTAGTGGTAGTGGTGGTGAAGATATAGAGAAGAAGAGGATATGTAAGGCTAATTTATATTTTTTTAGCGCTAACTTAGACATTTCGCTATATATTAAGGACATCCCTTATCAAGGTATTTGGATAAATTTAGTGGATTGAAGCCCCAAGGAAAAATCAGCGGCCCCAAAAACAACACATTTTTTCTTGTAGATAGCAGAGTCCCTTGTATATTTTTCTGGTCTACTAATTATTAGGCACTCTCTTTGCGGTAGTGGATGTCTATATTATAGCTGTCTCTTGTAATTTCTCCTTTTTGAAATTGAATGACTGATTACCTCCCAAAACTGCCTCTAAAAATACTACTAGTATTACCCGATCAGTGTTGGGTTGGGCTCCATTTTTGATTATTTTTTGAAGATGAGGCAGAGCCTTATAGCTTATATTGATTTGGGTTGGGCTCAATTTTTGATATACGATAAGAAATTATTAGTAACTAACAATTCAAAGTGAAAGGAAACAAAATTACAAAAATGGCCAAGGCATTTTGCCGAAACCCTTTTTAAAATGGCCTCTAAAAATTTCTATAACCACTCAGTGTTGGGCACTTGAGCTCACCTAAAAGGCTAAAACGTATGGTAAAAATTTATTAGTTATTTACAAAATTACTCAGGTTTCCATCCACAAATTCGAAGCTTATGCCCGATTGATATGCCTCATCATCTGGGCCAGTCCCTATAGGTTAGGGACTGGCCCAGATGGCCAAAATATTTGGTGTCGGTGGATGGAGTTGAGTCCCAGTTCCATAATTTGGAGGTCTCGAGAAATCAATACTACTTCGTCTTCAAAGAACAAACAAATTTTGTGAGACTGATTTGGTTAATTTAATAGTTTGTATGAAGGTGTGTTATGTTTTCGTTGAGATTAGCAATGGGCTTATTTCTTTTTCTGGGTTGTTGACTGACTGTATCTTCGTTATTAGGCTTCTAGTATTGGGCTCTTTTCTATCTATTGATTTTAGACTCCCAGGGGTAATTCATCGACAATTCCATAAAAGTGCAGCGATTTGCTTTTAGTATTTTGTTTGTGCTCATTGTCATTGCACTTAAATGGAGTTTCGACGATACATAATTGGTTATCAGAAACGGACCTATTAATCAAAATGTATAAAAGCCATCAAATTTCAGTAAATGTTCATATCCTATCAATCATGGAATGTATTGTCTTGAACGTAAAATCAATCACCCAATGGCCAATCATTAGTTGAAAACATAAAAATTCTAAAAAATTGCACCTATTATTGATATTTATCGTTACATATAACATAATAACTTATCATCACCATCAGAAAATCAAGTCGTAACAATGCAATCATAATTAATTGGAGATGCTAGGTCTGAGTCCTACGAGATAATAGTTTAAATAGCCGGGAAAAAACAAAGACTAAGGGAGATACAGACAACCACATAGAGAGCACAGGGGAAAAAAACCCACTACCAAGAATGGACTGTAAGATATTACAACGTATAACATGCATAAAACAGATACACGTAAAACTGAAACAACATGAGGATCTTGCTTAGACTAAGATCATAATGTAAAGCAAAGAGAAGAGTTAGGTATACCTGACATCCTAGCTTGTAGAGCAACAGTCCTTAGGTGCGCAGCAGTTGAGCTTGAAGTCTTCTCTTCTCTGTCAGGGTTGCCGTATATGGGATACGATGTGCAGTTGTGACGAGAAGAGGGACTCCCCTCCTTATATATTATCAACTCTAATCCCACCCATAAGAGAATTTAGAGTCTATAGGGTTACAACCACCTTGAGTACTGCTAGAACACCCTGCAGTTTAGTTAGGGTGCAAATAGTTAACTTGCATCCCACACCTCTTACCTGACATATCTAATGCGACTCAATGATCCAGGTTTTGGTTCATGGAAGTGTTTAGAGCTAACCATAATATTTTACATTCTCCCAATTGGTTATTCTAAACACTTGCCTGGTTTTATAAATCACTGGATCATCACCTTTTGAAAATCGGGTGGCCACCCATAAGTTTAAGAAAACAGTCACACTAGATAATTTTAAGAGATACTTCAACCTTCACTCAAGCAAACTAGCACCACTAAGTTGGACAATGAAGAAATAGGCATTCAACTGTGATGCCAATTCAGTGCATTATCTCAATCTTAGCATTACTAGAATACTCAAGCCATCTTTAACCTTATGGTGTCTATTAATGTGGTGCAATTTGTGTAACACAGTATTACTGCAACCTTAAAGTGTTACTCAAAATAGTCCATACTTCATACAACTAGTGTATGTCATCTTGATAGATTACTGCAACCGCTTGTAATTACACATTACCTAGCTATCAAGATGAAGGTTTACAGACATGGTGCCAATTTATGTCAAAACCTAAGTCCAAACAAGAGATTTGCAAAATCTCACAGGCTTCTGAATATTACATCAATATGATATATCAAAATAATGAATTCATATAAGATTACTTGCTAAACATACTGAAATAATATTCATACTTTAAACCAGCCACTTATGTTCTTAAAACAACATAAACTAGCTTTAAACTCCCACTAATGAAAAGCACATAAAAGTTCTAAACTCCCACTGATAAACAACACATAAGAGTTCTAAATTCCCACTGATAAACAACACATAAGAGTTTTAAACTCCCACTGATAAACAACACATAAGAGTTTTAAACTCTCACTAATAAACAGCATTCAGAGATTCAAAAACTCCCATTCTAGATACATGTCTTTTGAAAACTCCAGGAGGTAGACCCTTAGTTAAAGGATGTGCAATCATCACTTCAGTTTCTAGATAGGAAACTGCAATGAGTCCTAATTGACTCCTTTCTCTTAAGGAGAGAAACTTTACCATGATGTACTTGTTGCTGCTAGTTGTATTGTCATTCTTCACATATCTTATGACAGATGTATTATCACAAAATATCTTTATAGGTTGATTTATTGAATCCACAACTGACAATTCAGTAATGAAATTCTTCAACCAAATGGCATGCTGCATTGCTTCAAAACAAGCCACATACTCTGCCTCCATGGTGGAACATGTTTGCAATGTTTGTTTAGCACTTCTCCAAGATACAGCACCATTAGCAAGTGTAAAAATATACCCTGAAGTTGACTTAAAACTATCCCTGCAACCAGCAAAATCTGTGTCTGTATATATCCCTTGACTTCTAAAGGCTCGGGACTTCTTCTATACATCAGCAAATAGTCTTTTGTTCTCTGTAAATATCTTAGAACTTTCTTAACTGCTCTCCAATGAGCAATCCCTGGATTTTGCTGATACCTGCCAAGCATTCCAACTATGTAACTGATGTCAGGTCTGGAACATATCATCAAATACATTAAACATCCAACAGCTGATGCATATTCAGTAATATCCACTTGTTTTCTTTCTATGTCATTCCTTGGACACTGATTCTTGCTAAACACATCTCCTTTTACCACTGGTGTGTCTCCTGGTGCACAATTCTGCATGTTAAACCTCTTTAATACTTTCTCAATATATGCACCTTGAGACATACCTAAAACTCCAGCTTTTCTGTCCCTTTCAATCTTAATTCCTAAGACATATGATGCTTCTCCCATGTCCTTCATATCAAAAGTCTTTGATAAGAAGTGTTTGGTTTCAAGCAAGAGATGGATATCATTGCAAGCTAATAATATGTCATCAACATACAGGACTAGGAAAATAAACCTGCTCCCACTGATCTTGTAGTATATACATCTATCCATAAGGGTTTCTTTAAAGCCATGACCAACAACAGCTTGATCAAACTTCAAGTACCACTGCCTAGAAGCCTGTTTCAGTCCATAAATGGATTTCTTTAACTTACAAACTAGTTGTTCCTTTCCCTTTAGCTTAAATCCACTTGGTTGTTCCATGTAGATATTCTCTTGCAAATCTCCATTTAAGAATGCAGTTTCGACATCCATTTGATGAAGTTCTAAATCAAATTGTGCTACTAAGGCTAAGATAACTCTAAGTGAATCTTTCTTTGAAACAGGGGAAAAGGTATCTGTATAATCAATAAGCCATTTTTTATTATATCCCTTAGCAACTAGACGTGATTTTCTCCTATCTACCTTTCCTTCTGCATCTCTCTTTGTCTTGAATACCCACTTGCATCCAATGACATTTACTCCTTCTGGCAGCACAACTAGCTCCCAAACTGTATTCTTAAACATTGATTCCAATTCTTGTTTCATAGCTTCTATCGACTCCTTCGCCATGTTGCTACTCACTGCTTCTTCATAGCTAGTTGGATCATCAGTCTCTTGTACATCTCCTTCAGTCAGAAAAGTAGTTTTATCAATTCTAGAATCTAAAGCAGGTTTTCTAACTCTAGTAGACTTTCTTACTACCATTTGCTCATTCTCAGTCATTGGCTCATTAACCACAACTTCTTCTTGCTCAATGAGCATAGAATTATGCTCATCTTGAGGTGTTTCTACGGCTGTAGAGCTATGTGATTCAACTGATGGTGAGGGTGAAGGTAAAGTTGGTTCATCTGGTTCATTCACTATAGGATATACATTTGGTGCAACTATACCTAATGTTGGTGTGCCAGCTAATGCACCTGGGATGTCAGTGTTCATATCATCAATAACTTCTTCAAACACAACTTCTCTATGATTTGAACACTCTTCACTAAGCTCCAGGAATCTAGCATTATTTGTCTCTACAATCTGAGTAGATCTTGTTGGACAGTAGAAGCGGAAGCCTTTGGATCTTTGTGGATAACCTATGAATCTACAAGTTACTGTCCTAGGATCTAACTTCTTGATCTCTGGATTATAGATTCTTGCTTCAGCTGGACAACCCCATACGTGCAGATGATGCAAACTTGGTTTTCTTCCAGTCCACAGCTCAAAAGGAGTCTTTGGAATCACTTTACTTGGAGCTCTATTGTGCAAATACACAGCTGTCTTTAATGCTTCACCCCACAAATTTTCAGGCAAATCTTTATGTGACATCATGCTTCTAACCATGTTTTGATAGGTTCTGTTTCTTCTCTCTGACACACCATTTTGTTCAGGTGTGCCTGGTGTGGTGTACTGTGGCACAATTCCATGTTCTTGTAGATACTTAACAAAATTTCCATGATTCACTCCATCTTGATTTGCCTTCCCATAGTATTCTCCTCCACGGTCAGAACGAACAATCTTGATCTTCTTATCGAGTTGTTTCTCAACTTCTAAGTGGTATAGCTTAAACATCTCTACGGCCTCTGACTTGTGATGAATAAGGTATACATAGGCATACCTTGAAAAATCATCAATGAAGGAAATAAAATAGCGCTGTCCACCTCTAGAGGGTGTAAGAAAAGGACCACAAATGTCTGTGTGTACTATTTCCAGAAGATCAGAACTACGAGTAGCACTGAGTTTCCTAACCTTAGTGAGTTTTCCCTTAATATATTCAACACAAGTGTTAAAGTCACTGAAGTCTAATGACTTCAATATTCCATCTGCAACAAGCTTCTTTAGTCTTTCTAGAGAGATATGTCCTAAGCGTTTATGCCATAGCATTGAGGAGTTCTCCTTAAGCATTGACCTCTTAATTCCAGTAGAAGTAGATAAAGTATTGCATAACAATGATGAAGCATAACAATTATCTAGAGACAATCTATATAAACCATTGATCAAAACACCAAAACCAATATTCTGCATATTGTATCTCAAGGATAATTTGCCTCCTTCAAGCATAAATCCATAACCAAGAGTATCTAGTCTTGAAACTGAAATCAAATTACGCTTAATACTAGGAACATAAAATGTGTTTTCTAAATCCAAAACAAAGCCGCCATCCAAAATCAGTCTATAGGTTCCAATTGCTTCAACTTTGGCCGGATCATGATTTGCAAGGTAAAGCCTATCATCAGCTCTTAGTTTCCGCTGGCTTATGAACCCCTGCTAACAATTCGAGATATGCACAGAGGAACCAGAGTCAATCCACCAAGTATTACTAGGTGTATCTAATAAATTTGTTTCAAAACAAACAAAAACTACCTTACTACCTCCTTTCTTTTTCAGCCAATCCTTATACTTGTAGCAGTTTTTCTTGATATGTCCATTCTTGTGACAGAAGTAACACTCAATCTCACTTGCAATCTTTGAACTGCTTTCCTTTGAAGTTGTTCCTAATGCACGAGTGTTATCTGAACCTTTCTATTCAACAGTGTCAACTTCAGCACTACTCTTGTTGTTGAAAAACTTCTTGACACCCTTCTTCTTGAACTGCTTCTTATTAACTCCATGGTAAGCTAAGTTAGCAGACTCAGCTTTTCCTTGTTTCTGACGTTCTTCCTCCATTACAGAATGTGCAATAAGCTCATTGAATGTCCACTTCTTTTCTTGAGCATTATAGTTCACTTTAAAAGTGTCATAAGATCTAGGAAGGGAAGCTACAGCTAGGTGAACAAGGAAATCATTTCCTAAATCCATCTCTAAGTTTCTAAGTGAGATAATAAGGTTTGATAACTTAAGAATATGCTCACGTACATTACCCTGACCATCATATTTTAGAGATATGAGTTGATTCAAGTAGCTGAATTGTAGTGCTTTCCTTGAGGGTGTGAACTGATCCTTTATCTCTTTCAGTAGCTCTCTTGCAGTGTCCTTTTTCTGTATTCCTCCTCGAATATCACCCCCTATTGAAGATTTGAATATCATCATAGCCATTCTGTTTGCTTTGGCCATTTGAGATAATCTGCCTTAACAGCCTTAGAAGCACTCTCTACAGGACATTCTGGTGCATCCTCAGTAATAGCTATGTCATAATCCATACATCCTAAAACAATCTCAAGCTGCGATTTCCACTTCTTGTAGTTTGAACCATTTAGTGGTTCAATTCCAGACAAGTGACGCTGAACCATAGATCCATCCATAACTGATAACAGTTAACCATCATAACAATGGGTTAGATATTCTATTTATCAACCAATACAATCAAATTGTATAACAAGATGTAAATCAGTCTTTAGGGTATAGCTGAAATACTCAGAGTGTACATAAAGTTTTAACTCTGCGGAAACAGTGACATATATCCATATTCAATTACACCTTTGGGCAGTAAATACATATATTTCACTTCCTATATGCAATGAAAGCATCCATAGAACTGACTTATCAAAGTTATTTTTCATACAAACACTTCCTTGCCTTTGGGTTAGGGTTATTCATCTTCAAAACACTTCAATAACTCATTCTACTCTACCTAATTCACACATGAACAACTGAACACCTTTAGGCAGATACAATAGTTCACTGCTCATAGGCACACACTGATGATCTTAATGGTTTGAAACCAAAGTTCAATATCACACAATCTTTACAAGTCAGTCACCTTTGGGCAAGACTTAATCTTGTTCAAACTGTGTGACGTTAAACGATCACGTTATTGGTTCTCATAACCCAAATAGGATAAACCTTGATATGATGTTAAAACAGCCTGATTGTGTGTATCACAAACTGATATCTGTGATCATCTTGACCAACTTAATATCCATGCACATCAAAACAATAAGCATACAGAAAACCTTGATACAGATCAAGGACCATAACACACAAACAATCGATTTCTATGAAAAACTTAAACCAACAAAGAAACAATCCTTATTAACATGAAATCAGACTCTTAACCTAAGCACAACACGGCTCTGATGCCACATGTAATATATTACAATGTATAACATGCATAAAACAGATACACGTAAAACTGAAACAACATGAGGATCTTCCTTAGACTAAGATCATGATGTAAAGCAAAGAGAAGAGTTATAGGTATACCTGACATCCTAGCTTGTAGAGCAGCAATCCTTAGGTGTGCAGCAGTTGAGCTTGAAGTCTTCTCTTCTCTGTCAGGGTTTCCGTATATGGGATACGATGTGCAGTTGTGACGAGAAGAGGGACTCCCCTCCTTATATACTAGCAACTCTAATCCCACCCATAAGAGAGTTTAGAGTCCATAGGGTTACAACCACATTGAGTACTGCTAGAACACCCCGCAGTTTAGTTAGGGTGCAAATAGTTAACTTGCATCCCACACCTCTTACCTGACATATCTAATGCGACTCAATGATCCAGGTTTTGGTTCATGGAAGTGTTTAGAGCTAACCATAATATTTTACATGGACCTGCTCAAACTAAGAATTAGATGAACATTATAGAACACCAAAATATAATATTGTTTACAACTAGAACTTTATTATTTTAAATTATATTGTTAGGATTCCACTGTACAAATCTTAAAAAGTAAGGGATTTTTAATAAAGTAGCTCCCTTTTTTATTCTCTTTCCTAAACTAGCCCCGTTATTTTCAGAATATATTAATTAGCCTCTGTTTGACCCGTTTTTTTGAATGAAACAGTAACGGCAGTTAACTGCATATGTGGCAGTTAAATATGGGGTTAAAAGACAAATTTGTCCTCAAATTCGTATGACAAGGACTGAGTTAAACCTTATTAATCAGATCCGACTCGGATCGGGACTACATGTGTGAAACACACACTATCTTCTAGGACGATCTGATGGCTACTGTTTCACCTATTTTTTTACAATCTGACGGCTCCTGTTTCAACTCACCTAAACTGCCTTCTTCTTCATTTTCATAAGCCAGTGATGCTGAATTTATGCAAAAATGAACATCAAGAACTATCAAAATCACATTGCATTAAAATCATTGTTTCAAAGATGTCAAGATTGTTATAAAAACCAGTAACATTCATTGTTCAAAATACTGGATATTTGTTCAGAATATTAGATATAATCCTACAAACAAACATTATCTACTTCTTTGTCTTCTTAACAGTCTTCTTTGCCTGTGTTAATTTTTGCTTGACACCTCCAACACCAGCAAAAGACTGATTGATGTTGTATTATGAAGTAGATGCAGATCTAGGACCTGCAGGTGGTCTTCCAGTAGCTGTGCCAGGGGCTGCAGATGACTGACCAACAAATGAAGTTGTTTTCTTCATGTAATTTACCTTTGCTTTACCCCTTTCAGGCATTTAAAATGGAAAAAATTCATATAGTCAATTAGCAGCCTAAAAAAATATGAGAGAAAAAAATACACAGAACAATAACAGGTGATTCAAACACGCAACAGAAAACATACAACAAAGCATAACGAAAGACTTACAGAGACAAATGTTCAGAAATGCCAGCATCAAGGCAAAACATGGAATTGCTCACTGCCAATTCTGGAAACGACACCAAATTTGACCAGATCACACCACACAAAATCTTTTAGTGGGAATCGGACAATCATTTAATGCTGGACTTGAAGAATCTCAACTTTGCAATTAAACATTATAACTCAGTAACTAATGCCGAAAACTCTATCACTTACTAACCAATAACTCAAAAAGAAGAAGACTCGATTAGTTGACATTTCCTACAACAAATGAAATGGAGTTGTGGTGTCAAAGAACTCAGTGCCGTTAATTACAATCGTCATTTTCAAGCTATTTCATCAACCATACTACCAAGAACTCAGTGTAAGTTATAGTTACATTGCAGCAACAAAACTATATGCTGATATGCATGTACTTACATATTGTATGAAACCAACAGCAAACCAACACATACTATGAACCAACAAGTCAACAACAATAGTATCAACAGCAAACCGACCAGCAAACCTAAAACAATCAGTAATTCCAGTAATTCCCAATTAACCCAATTTTGAAACCAACAACAATCATAATTTTAAAATTGACGAAACAAAACCCTAAAAAAAATTAAAGAATACCACATAAACCTTGATTAAAATCGTCATTTTCAAGCTATTTTAATCCAATTTTTAAACCAATAAACATCATAACATTATTACAAGAAAGGGGGAAAAAATCCTAACCCTAAACCTAACATGCGAACGAAATCAATCGACTAATTAAACTTCTGAAAAACTATTTATAAACAAATAGAAGCAACATAAAGAAGATTACAAGTTAGGGTTTCCCGAATTTACCTGGAAATCACATTTTTCTTCCCCTTTTCGTATATCGTAATCTTCACAGTCAATAAAAATAATCAAAAACTTATCACAGCTATATACATGGGTATAACAATCCTTCAAATACCCTAGTTTCTCTACATATTATCAAAACCCTGGTTCCTATCTCTGAAATCGAAAGGGAGAAAGAGAGAGTACGAAGAAGAAAGAGAGATTATGAATAAGAAATGAAACTAAATCGTGAATACCCTAGTTTTTGTGCTCTAAATCGCGGAGGGTAGTCTAAGACACGTGTTGGTAATTTTCCACACCCAAATTGGTCAAAGTCAATCAAGTACGACCAAATCAGTG
>JAJJMA010194737.1:1661-19470 GCA_023529015.1 Papaver nudicaule | reverse complement strand
GGTAAGTGTTATGTATTAACATCAAAAGAAAGAAGATAAAATGGAAACACATATACTTCATTCTTCTCTCATTTCTTCTATAAACTTCACGGCATTCACCTTCCTCATCATATGTCTGAAGAAGCAAACAAAGTGCTCCTATGTGCAGAGTACAAATCCGCGGGAACACTGTTTTTGTTCGCAGCAATATGAACCAATTCCATTACTTTCTCAACTCTTGAACCATTGATACCCTGCAGTATTTAAGAAATGAAAATCAACTCATGGACCTATTTCAACCAAGTACTTGGAGATGCCGCATAATGAGAAGACGATACCTGACCATACAACACTAAACTTTCATTCTTTTGTATATCACAGAACATAGTACTGGACAACATAAGAAAATGAATGTTAAGAGAGAGCATGGCAGTAGGATCTAATTTCAACAGATTATAACTGCGTAAAGCCTTACCTGGGCAAACTGTGAGCAATTTTTGAGAACTTTTCTTGATAAGCCTTGTACTCTAGGGTAGTTGCCTGCATCATATGATTTGCAAGATTAATCAACACAAATTTTGGTTTTCACAGCTCCAAAGAAAACTCATGTGAAAGTCGTGTAGTGCACCTTGTACACATGTGTTGTCTTAATGTCATTATTTTTTCATGATGTTGAATCACTAAAGGGGTCAAAACAGATTCATTATTACTTCAAAGAAGCACCTTATGCATGAATTATAGAGGATCAAAAGTAGTGCAGCACTCGAAGACGAAGCTTAGCAATAACAGGGCGTGCCATTGAATTTCACTTGTTTTAGCTTGACAACTAATTGACAAGTTCACTTGCTTTAGCTTTAGCTTCCAAACCATCCAATTCCTTGGTGCACTACAATTACGAACCAAAAGTCGGTAGAGAAAACTAACCAACATCAAGAAGGTCACCCTGTATAACAAGTTCATGTATGGTATCACGATAAGAATCACAGTAAATCCTAATAATTTATACTAAAATTTTGCAGCGCATAACCTAAGAGTTATTTTTATTTACATACTTGTCTAACATCGGCAGTGAAGTAACAACTTCGCACCCATAATTCTCCCTGCAATAGGAATTGGCAGAAAAAAGAACCATGAGCAATATTAAAAACAACAATTTAAAACTGCATAAGTAACCATTACAAGCAACGGAGTCCACCACATCCACAAACACCTTTTCCAAAATAATCATGATATTCACATTCAACATATATACACCATACAAGTTCTCTTTCAAACAAAATACATACACAAAATACTCGACATTCGACAACATTACCTTAGCCAGGGGACAACAACCATATGAAAGGTTGTTAAAAAAACTCATCACATCCACCACATCCACCACATCCACATACCTTTGTCATATTACACATACCTGTAGGAATATCTCCTGTAGTAATCTGTAAGGATGTGAAACTCATATTGTATTCAACCTAAAAAAACTCAAGCCCTAAATTAAAAACACCATAAAATCGAAATCACATACATACCCATGCTTTAAAAAAGCATAAATCGAAATGAAATTTATAGGGTTTGCAAAATCAAATAACTTTTGATTTTTGTAGAAGGGATTTTTCAGACCTTAGAGTAGATATCTTCCAGGATATGTTCTTCAATCATCTTCTAGTAGTACTTCAATCTTCTTCTGCGGAAAACCCAAGAGAAAATTAACAATCAAATTTCTAGGGTTTTGAAAATGAAATTTTAGGGTTAAAAAAGCAAAATTTAGAGAAAATCTCACTGCAAATTTTAGGGTTTTCAGTTTATACGTGATGAGAATCGAAGTGTTAATCCTACATCACAAATATTTGAATCTCCATTGAATATCAAAAGAGCACAAATACTCTCTCTTACAGTGAAAACCCCAAAACATCAAGGAAACATTATCTAAGAAGAAAAGAAGAAATTACCCACAACTTACAGTGAAAACCCAAAACGATGAACTTTCATAGGAGCTACATACTCACAAAATAGATCTGAGAGGCAGAGACGAAGAAGAAAAATAAAACTAGCAGCAGAGAAACGAGAGGCAGAGACGAAAAAGAAAAACGAAAACTAAAATGAAAAGAGAAGACTGAAAATTGGTTAAGTATTGGGTCATGGTCATGGTCTTGTTAGGGTCATGGTCAAACTGGGCATAAATAAAATCATGCGTTTTAAAAGGTCAAACTGTTGGGTGTGAAACTACCAAGGTGTCTTCATGTACCTACGCGAATGGCACATGTGAAAGTCGTGGATGTTGCAAATCCGCAACAGGGACCGCCAGTTTCAGTTTTGCAACATGGGCTCCCGTGTTGCAAATTTTTTCCCTGTTTCAATTTTGCAACATCGGGTCGCCAGTTGCAAAATCCTGTTGCAATACGGGTAATTTGGTGTAGTGAATATGAGTTTCTTGTTTCGAAACCTTAACCAAGGTTTTGTTAAAACAAAATCTAAAGTTCAAAATCTTAATTTGATTTCGCTATATGGAATCTAGATTTGGGAACCTTAATTCGGTTCCCGTCATATATGAACTTCAGGATCCGAATCCTTAATTTGGTTTCTGCCAAACAGAATGTAGATTTCGAAACCTAATATTTCTCAGAATGCGTATTTTCGAAGTCAAACTCTATCATTTTGATTTGTGCTTCAACGAATTAATGAGTTTGATATTCTCAGTTTGAAGTTTGAATTTGTTCATCTTTAATGTACAACTAAGTTGGTTTGAGTCATCGTCAGAAATATGGTTCGTCTCTCTAGTTAGTTGACACATGATTTCTGATCAATATTGTATGTGATTAGATCTTCGTATGTATATACTAGTTGATCAAATATTCAATTGGTTATTCTTTTGATATTTGATTTGAATTCTTGGATATCATTAACGTGACTACGTACATTGGAATCGAGAATTCATGAGGATCAACATTTTTCTATTACTCGGAGAATCATACACGGTACTTTCAATGGTATATCTTTATTGTATGATTCGGAATGTCCTTGAACTACGTGCTCACTTAAGCTTAACACACAAGGCTTGTCCATGTCTACAATGATACGTTTATGCGGAACGTTAGCCACTACAATTTAGTTAGATGGGAGAATAAAGCTCATATAAAGGAGATCATAAGACTTTTGTTTTACCTACATGAGTGGCAGTTTATTTCAATTGACAAAGAACTTAATAGAGCCTCTGATGCTATTTCAAAAACAGTTAGGAAAGATAAACTCAATAAAGAGTAGTATTGTAATTTTGAACCATGGATTTCTCGTGTGATTGACAGAGACAACAACTCTTCAATCTCGTAATCAATAATAATTTATCTTCGTATAAAAAAAAAATTATTCAGAGCACTAAAATTGACAAAGTATTTGTGAACCGGATAAGAAGAAAGAAATGCAAACTTGTGTGATTTTTTTACATTCAGATAGACTTTGCAAAGTGAAAAATACATTCGGATGATCCTATACATATACATTCACACAGTTATATCATCTATTCTTGATTGAAATTGAAAGATTGAATCATCTCTTACCCTCTTCCAATTTATCTAACATTTGAGACCCATTACGGGCTGTGTCGATCTGTTCCCTTTGTGGTTCTACTCGTGCACTATTAGTATTATGCAACTGTTCCAGCATCCGGAAATATGCATAAGGCCCCCAGCCTTGATTATGATATGGAGGTGGGAAAAACTGCAGGTAAAAAATGATTGCCACCGTCAGACCTAGGACAGCTCCTGCACTCACATCGACCCAATGATGCCAGTAGTCATCTACTAGAGTTATGCCAACACCAGATGCGAGCAATAAAGGAAGAAGCACAACACACAGCTTTGCAATATGACCTCTCTGGTCAAATGCCTTGATTTTCCCTGCCAAGTATAACGAAAGAAAACCAAGACCAGCAAACGACCACGAGGTATGACCACTGGGAAAACTTTTATAACTCTCCCTAATCAAACTCTCTGTTCCATGGCAAATGACATCCCCAGCTAGATCATAAACTTCCTTGCCGTCTGGAAAACAACGCCAGAAGAAATACGGTCGAGGTCTTCCGGTTGCATTCTTTATCGCCTCCGTCAGGACACCGGTTGTGATTACAGTGAACAGAAGACCAAGTAGACCATGGTGCAGATCGTAAACGTCTCTCCTCCTGAAATAAAATCCTAGCAGAGTAATGAGAGGTAGCCCAGCTGCGTATAGCGGAACCACCCAGAATTTGACCGTGACCTCTTTGAAGGGAAATCTGAGATCATCCATCATGTGCCTTCCGATATAACGGCGAAACGGATGAATCAAGTAAACGACGAGGTGTTTGAAATTAATATTTGGTATGAAAATAGAAGAAGGATGACGTAAATTTTCAGGAAACAGTTGCTAACTTATAATTTTGAAATCAGTACCCAAATCGTCAAAAACCCTCACAAATCTTGCAAGTAACAACATACAAAACAACTAAGAAAAATAAAATCTTTAAAGAGTGGAAGACTGGGTTTTTAACCCAAACAATTCATACTTCAGGAAATCATAAAACAACCGATATTCTAGAAACCCTAGTTTTAGTTCTACGGTCTTCACTGAAATTAAAACCAACAAAACTTTTTACAAGCAACCAAAACCAAAGATCTGATTACGAACAACCTTATTTCAAATACATGCTCTCGATCTAACAACGAACCCAATTTCAACAATCTTGAACAAACTTGTGTTTGAATAACTTACCTTCAAACTGTAAGAGAAAGAGTTGGAGACTGTGAGATCCAGAAAGAAGATTCGATTAGTAAGAGAAGATCTGTGATGTGAGATTCAATTTCATTCTGAAAGTTGAGGCTCAAAGGAGCAGGAATGAGAGCGGTGTAGCGTGACAAAGAAATTAAAATTAAAACTAGATTATCGCAAACGGTGGGGGGGGCCGACCGAAGAAAGACTTCAATTTTTTTTTCTTTTAATTTTTTTTTCTTTTAATTAAGATACCGGAATTTTTTTCGAGTTTAGCCCGTCCGTACTAAAATTCCTGCAAAACAAAGGAGTGTAAGCTTTGTGTAAACATAAAACAAGTGTATGTGTATTATCACTCTACTATCAGTATAAAATGAAATGAAATAGTTTCTCTCTCCTTAAACCCTTGAAGTCTCTCTCTCTCTTATCCAAAATTTCCAATTTCTCACTTCTTCACTACAGGTAATGAAGAAGAAGTGCTAAAACCCTTAAAAAATTTCACAAAAATGGCGAAAATACTCTTCTTAACCTGCACACCAACACCATTCTTCACTTCAAAACAACAAACAAAATCATCATCATCTTCTACTCTCTTCAAGAGAACAAACAAAAATGTCAGTGTTTCAGCAATTCTAACAGCTGCTGAGACTAAAAAGATAACAACTAGAAGAAAGAAACAACTAAAGAAAGATAATTCATCATCTTCGAATTCATTATCAGCTGCTGAAAGAGGATTGAGATTTACATTCATGGAGGAATTGATGGACCGTGCAAGAAACCGTGATGTTTCTGGTGTTTCTGATGTTATCTATGATATGATTGCTGCTGGTTTGAAACCTGGTCCTAGATCTTTTCATGGATTGATTGTTTCTCATTCACTTAACGGCGACGAGGAAGGCGCGGTAAATTTTTATTCCATTATCCCAATTTCATTTGATTTTAGGTTGTGTTTTTCAACTGCAGATGAAAATTGTTACCACAAGTATAGTGAACAACAATGTAGATTCCGTAGTGTAATGTTTGACTAAAGATACTGGTATAGTGTCTGTACAGCATCCAGATTTAGTGATATTTGTTACTGCGAGTAGTACAAGGACCTATTTAGGAGCCTAATGAAATGACATTGTGCATAGTCCATCATTTGAAAAATGGATTCATATAATGGTGTAGGCGTGGTTTAACTAACTATGAATGCAGAAGGTGTTAGTGCCTAGTGACATTCTGGATAGTCCACCACTTGACCAGTAGAATACTCAAACACGATAAGGTAATGAATGCAGATGGCTCTTTGGGAGGGGATTTGGATTAGTAACGAGAACATGAGGGTTTGATTTATTGACCATAATAGACTTGACGCTTCCACTACTTAAAGAGAAAGTGCTAGTATGGATGATTGTTGAGGGCAGCAATGTTATGGTCTAGGCTGTGATAAAGATTGAGAAAGTGCATTGCTAGATCTCATCCTTGAAAGAGAACTCAAACCAGTAGATTATCAGGTGGTCTTACAGATATGATGGATCCCATACTGGCTAATGTGAAACGTTTAGGGTTCTGTCAGATTTTGTTTTTCAGTATTTGCTTTAGTCCTCTTTCGTCCATCAAATCTAATTGATTGAAGTACCATGTTGAATCTATTATTAGCTTTCCTTTTCCTTGCTAGTCAATGTGTTCTGTATGTTCTTTCAGACTGTCCCTATAGCTCAGTATGTGGTTTTAGGTGGTTCTCTGAATGTACTGATATTAGATTCATATAAACAATATAGATGCTGTCACTGAGGAGGGAGTTGAGTGCAGGGCTTCGTCCTCTTCCTGAAACATTTTTGGCATTGATTCGTCTGTTTGGCGGCAGAGGTCAAGCTATCAAAGGCTTAGAAATCCTTGCAGCTATGGAAAAGTTAAACTATGACATTCGGCAATCTTGGCTGATTCTTGTTGGTAAGACCTAATATTGTTTACTTACAATTGTCACTAACGTTAGGTTTCAGAGCTGAAACTAATTTTATTGTGGACCAGAGGAGCTTGTCAGAAACAAACATTTGGATGATGCCAACGATGTGTTCCTGAAGGGTGCAAAAGGTGGCTTAAGAGCCACTGATGAACTGTATGATCTTTTAATCGCCGAAGACTGTAAGGTCGGAGATCATTCTAACGCTTTAACGATAGCATACGAAATGGAAGCAGCTGGACGAATGGCAAATACATCTCACTTTAATTGTCTTCTTAGCGTACAGGTAAGCATTTGTATACTACTGATACTGTAGTATTTAAGTTTTTCTCTTTGGCTAATCTCGAAATCAAATCTGAACTTATTGCGGTTGCTGTCCTCTCCTGAACTCTATAATTGTTGACTGGTTTTAGAACTGAGAGTATAATTACCCTGCATAGACGAGACATTAGAAAAGCCAGTTATAATGGATGCCCACAAACTTATCATAGTGTTGAAGTTACCCCATACGAGAATAGACCAACGGCTACTCTCCACTTCATTTGATCTATAAGATGCCACATGTTAATGTTGCACAGGAGTGGCAGTGTTGAGAATAGAATAATCCCACATCCACATTGAGAGTAAACCAGGTATATATTAGTATTATTACATAATGGTCTCTAATTGTTGTCAATTGGTTTTAGTTGGATGCTTA
The DNA here is from genome assembly GCA_023529015.1 of Papaver nudicaule. Taxonomy (NCBI): domain Eukaryota; kingdom Viridiplantae; phylum Streptophyta; class Magnoliopsida; order Ranunculales; family Papaveraceae; genus Papaver; species Papaver nudicaule. The sequence continues at coordinate 12,109 of JAJJMA010194737.1, read as the reverse complement.
CATCTCCACGATCTACTCCAGTTGTCATGATACTTTACTTGTCCACTCTGCTCCATTGGCAGTTACTTTTACATGTATACTTCAATATCAACAAACAACTGAATAGGAAAGTTTTTGTAAACATTCCTGTGATAGGTAGAAGTACTTCTACTGTCTGGTTAAATTTTCCTGATTACCATTGTGCAAATAAACATGTCTTTTGCACACCAATCAAATTTTCTTAGGAAGTTGGTAATTAGTTATCATATGCTTCAAACTGTGCCTGATCCTGTTACCATCTGTGCATAATGCTGCTGTGAAATTTATGCAGGCTACATGTGGAATACCAGAGATAGCTTTTTCAACATTTGAGAACATGGAATATGGAGAAGGTATATATTTTCCTTCTCGATTAAACCTGATTTTCGTATACAACTGTACATTTCTTATGTTTGTTCTAAAATATATAACTGTATGCTGATAGATGTTTAAGCCGAAGTGATGGAATATGTATACACATGCGTAAATTTATACGTATGGCATAAATGCATTAATTGTACCCTTTCGTATTTCGTTTCGGCCAGTTACATCTCAATGCATACAAGGTTTACCTAGCAGAGGATTAATTAACATCTACCAGTTGAGTGAAATTATAAACATCTTCTCATGGCCTTACTAGCTGACATGACTATGTAATTAATGAAGTAGATTATGAAAGAAAGTTAAGCAGGGATCATGTGCGTAAGTGATAAACAAAGTATTTGGTCAATTCCATACTACGTAGGATGCATGCTCATGCAATGTTAATCGGTCTCTGAAAATTAACGGCTGAGTAGGTGAGGAGGCAGTGTTTATATCATTCTCCCTTTAATAGCATTCTAAAGCTTTTGTGATCATCAAAATTTGGCTGAAACTTAAAGTTGGTTTAGCAGTTAATATCACTGTTGATTCTTGACCAATTGTTCACACTACTTGAAGTTTTAGATTGAGCTGAGTTACATAGTTAGCGAGTGTCGTCACTGAGAATTGGCCTTGGATCATCTCCATGTACCATGTGGGTCCCTTATAGATGTGAATATGAGCAGATTACCAGTAATAAGTAGGCGTTTCTCTATGTTTGATAGGAACTTGTTGCTTCCTTTTGATTGGGATGAAGATGTTATTGTTATGCTTTTCTTTGTACTCATCGACGTGGTGCTAATTAGTGCCTTATTTTGTCAGAATCGATGAAACCTGATACCGAGTCATATAATTACGTGATCCAAGCATACACTAGAGCTGAATCTTATGATAGGTAAGCTTCTTTGGAATTTCCCTATTCACTGATCTTGGATCACATTTGTAAGTAATCTGGTCCAGCTTTGTTGCAGTGTGCTGGAATATTGTCTATAGTAATATCACCACTATTTCATATTCTTATTCTTTGATGTATATTTTGCATCTGGTCGTTAGATTCTCTACATCAGAATATTTTTGGAGTCTCCTGTATGGATCCTTTACCATGCTATGAAGAATGAGTACTAACAGGCTCTCACATAGTTCCTTAATTGGTTTAAGGGTTTGCTTATCATTTGTTGTCATTTCATCTGTTGCTGAAATGCAAGTAGACGAGGTAAAAATATGGTTTCTCTTGGTATGTCGAGTTAAAATTATGTGTCTACACTTTAGGTTTAAGGAGAAACCCTGATCCTGCTTGTTAAGTAGAATTTCTAATGACCAGCATTGTTCAGAAGAACAAGCTAAGCTTTTTAGAAAATCCCTGCTAAAAGATTTAGCCTTTTTGGGTTGGAGCAATGAATTGAGCTGATCCACTAAAGTAGGTTTATCCAAATTGTAGCGAAGGATCAGACTTAAGACTTACAAGGCTATGGATTTATTACTCATTGCTGAAACAATTCGGTCAGACTTATAATGGGTAGTACAAACAATACTGTATAGAGAGTAATCATATTCATATGAAACAAAAATATTTGAAAAAAGATAAAGATGGTGAAAAGTTGGATTGGGGTTGGGCACCACTGGATGGTTTCGCTAACGTGACTCCAACAATCCTGAGTTAACTTATGTTAGTTATAAGTAAACTGCTATAAGCTGCTAATATGCCATTTAGCACATACATTAACTCTCTATTAGCCTGCTCTGGTTTGCATTAATTTTTGTTTCACCAAAAGTTACATTCCACCAGTGCGTGAATATTCATTTGGTTTACTGGAATACCTACAAGGCACTGTAACGGTTGTTGCGTATACTATTTTTACCTCTTGAGTGTTTCCTGTATTTCAAGTGCAGGGTACAGGATGTGGCTGAATTGCTTGGCATGATGGTCGAAAATCACAAACGTTTGCAACCAAATGTGAAAACATATGCGTGAGTATATAAGAACTAAAACTAGTTTCTCTTCTTTCCTTTATTTTTCTATTCTTTTTGGTTATACATTTATCTCTATATCGAAACCTCATATCAAATGTTAGGCGTATTCTTGCTCCAGGAGTTCTAATTGACTATATCTCTTTCTGATTATATAGGGAAAAGGCCAGCCCGGTATCAACTAAAATTATTGTGTTGCTAATGGTATCTGAAAAACCCATTAGCTGTGTAATTGCAAGTACTTTCTCCTAGTTTATTATAAGAATCAAGAGCATCCTCGGTGAATAATGCTCTAAGAGCCTAATAAGACTTCTACTCCAGACAGAGTGTGTCTAACAGATAGTAGTCAGTAGTCAAATTTATTTTTGTTGATGAACTCACCCGTGTCCATAGGAGCTGGTTGGTTCAAATCTTGGAGGTATATACTTGTTAGATTAACAAAGTACCTTATTTCCAGGTTGCTGGTGGAGTGCTTTACCAAGTATTGTGTTGTCCGGGAAGCAATCAGGCATTTTCGTGCCCTCAAGAACTTTGAAGGGGGGACCAAACTCTTACATAATGATGGAAACTATGGGGACCCACTTTCCTTGTATCTTCGGGCTTTATGTCGAGAAGGTATGTCTTGACATTGTTTTCGTTATTACCTTGCAACACTGGGTTTTCCAATACTACCGAATATGGACCTCGAACATTGATGATCTCATATTTTGTCCTGAGAAAGAGCAGTACACTTGGTCGGTATCAATATAATTTATATATGAAAGGCTTGCTTATCAGTTGTATGGAGCACTTCCCTATTGCTGAATTTTTAATACAGGAATTAAACAGATTTTGTGTCAAAAAACATGGAAACACACTATGATTTGATAACCTTTATGAACACTGGAATAATATAACGAACAGATTTACTATAAATATCGTATGTATACTCTAACAGACATGTTTAGTCCGATGTTCATAATTCTATCTACATGTATATTCCAGGTGTTCTTGTTTGAAATTTCCTGGAATGTTACCATTGTCTTTGATTAGTGTCAGCATTGATCTTGCCATCTTGGGCATCTTCACTAAATAGATAGTGGCCCTGATCCAATTCTGCTTTACCATAACACTTATCTTCTATCAATCAAGTGTATTAAATTATGACTTTAAATTGACACCTGAAACAGAAATTTGGTCTTTAACTGCCAAGCTTCACCTGAGCTAGTGGGTGTTACCTGTATCTTTCGATGACTTCATTTAGCCCAAGAATAATGATCAGAATGACCACAGGTGGATTACCGGGAAACCAGTTAACTATAGTCTTTTAATAATATATGAAACTGCTGACAGCTGGTGGACTTAGGAGATGCTTATCTGTGGTTGACTTTGCATGCAAGCCTCCGATGGCATGTTGGAATTCTTGTATCGGGATTTTTATTTTCTGGAATATTTCCGTGGGCGTCTAATTCCTTAAAAATGTGTGCTCATATAAAATTCAAATATTGCCCAGTGAGTCCACTATTAGATGAAACAAATGCAACTTTAGTTTACGTATATTAAACATCTGTCTTTTGTGCTTCCTGTGATTTTCATTTATCTCTCTGTGTTGTTCAAAGACTTTTGACAATTTATAATTTAGATTTGAGGATTTGAAGAAGTAACTACTTTTCTATCAATGTTTGGCCAGTAATTCCTAAGTTGGATTCTTAGCATCATGTGCTTTCACACCTGCTATAAAAAATTCTGAGTTGTTTTTTATGTGATTGGAATCAGGAAGAGTTGTAGAGTTACTTGAAGCATTGGAAACAATGTCTAAAGATAATCAAGTCATTCCTCCAAGAGCAATGATCTTGAGTAGAAAATATCGGACGCTAGTTAGCTCTTGGATTGAACCCTTACAAGAAGAAGCTGAGCTTGGATATGAGATTGATTATATTGCCAGGTGTGCATTTGCAATCTTTTACCATTGAATGCGTAACTTTATGTGGTGATGGTTTCTCTTTATGTCCTACTGGCCTAAACTTGGACTGCCTAATTGAGATAATTTCTTATTTATCTTCTCTTTTTCAAGTCGTTATTTCAGTTTCCTCATTCTGTTGCATTTGGTTAAGCATGTCTTCCCTTGGGTCCATTGATATGTCATTTCCTATACTACCATTTGGTCACTCTTTGCCCATATATGCTGTTATAATTCTGACCAAAATTAGCTCAAATTCATGACATCTTTGGCTAGCATTCCTGATAAATTTATTTTTAAGTACTACCAAATAATGATCTTCAAACCACTGGCCGTCCATATAAAATAACAAGATGGAAACTCCACCAATCAAAGATCCGATTAAGTTTGACTGCATCCTCAAATATATACAAATTAGTGACATCGGTGTTATAGGATGTAGTCGAGACTAATATTGTATGATGAATGTATGTAGGCTTATATTAGTTCATAGTTTAAACAAAAGCTTCTGAAACTTTCTTTTTTAGTGGTTCAGTCTTGTATTCTGTGAATTGTTAAATGCATCTGTCATATTTAATTGAGTGAAAATATTTTCTTTGTGATATATCCTGCTGTTAAGCTAAGAGTACACTCTTCGTTCATTGACCAGGTATGTAGCAGAAGGAGGGCTCACAGGTGACCGAAAGAGGTGGGTCCCACGCAGAGGCAAAACCCCTCTAGATCCCGACGTGGATGGATTCATTTACTCAAACCCAATGGAAACTTCTTTCAAGCAACGTTGTCTTGATGATTGGAAAATCCACCATCGCAAGCTTCTAAGGAACCTTTGGAATGAAGGACCTTCAGTGTTAGGGAATGCATCAGAAGCTGATTATGTTAGAGTAGTGGAGCGGTTAAAGAAAATTATAAAAGGTCCTGACCAGAACGCCTTAAAACCCAAGGCAGCTAGTAAAATGGTAGTGGCCGAGTTAAAGGAGGAGCTGGAAGCACAAGGTTTACCAACTGACGGAACTAGAAATGTGCTCTACCAGCGAGTCCAAAAAGCAAGGAGAATAAATCGTTCACGTGGTCGGCCTCTTTGGATTCCTCCTGTAGAGGAAGAAGAGGAAGAGGTTTAATTTTCTCACGAGCTTCTTGTGAAAATATAATATGTGGTGATTATCCATGCTCTGCGGTCTCACTATTGTTTATCTGTTCTGTAGGTTGATGAACGTCTGGATGAATTAATCTCACGAATTAAGCTGGAGGATGGAAATACAGAGTTCTGGAAACGTCGTTTTCTTGGAGAAGGCTTAAACCATGAGAATGACAATGCTATTGACGTAGAAGTAGATTCAGAGCTTCAAGATATCTTGGACGATGTGGATGCTGCGGAGGATGTTGCAAAAGAAGCTGAAGATGAAGCCGACGAAGAGGAGGAAGAAGTTGAACAAGCAGAAATTCAAGTAGGAGATAGAGCTAAAGAAAAGGAAGTAGAGACTGTTAAGCCTTTACAAATGATTGGAGTCCAGTTGTTGAAGGATTCTGAGCAAGCACCTACTACCACAAAAAAATCAAGGAGGAGACGGTCTCGACTTTCAATGGAGGTCAGCAAGTGAAATTTTGATGCTATATTTGTTTATTTAACTGAAAGTATCTGTTTCTCGCAAGCTAGTATTATGTGTTTTTGTAAGGGTTCACAGCTATGAACTCCCATCTTGTTCTTCTTAGAGTTCCGTTTCCTATCAGTAGGTAGAATAATTCCCTCGATTATGGGCTTTATTTTGTTGAGTCTTAAACATCTCCAAAGCCTCATACTTTTACCTGTTTTGTTAACCTGTTTCTTGTGTGCGTGCAGGATTCAGACGATGACGACTGGTTTCCAGAGGATATAAATGAGGCTTTCAAATTGATGAGAGAAAGAAGAATTTTTGATGAATCAGACATGTATACAATTGCTGATGTTTGGGGTTGGACCTGGGAAAGAGAGATAAAGAAAAGAACTCCACAGAAGTGGTCGCAAGAATGGGAAGTTGATTTGGCGATTAAAGTGATGGTGAAGGCATGTTCTAAAACTTACTCTCTCCTGGTGCTTTTATTTAATAATGATGCCATATGAATCATCGAAAGAGTTGCTTGTTATTCTAAATATATGTGATTGTGTTTATACCATTGTTTTGCGACTGTCCATTGGAAGTCTGCAGAGTTCGTATAATAATCTTGCATGCTAGATCAGGGACATTAGTGAATCACATCATTCTAACCTTTATTTTTCCTGACGAACTAATGTTAAGTTCAGTATGTGATATTCTGAGCTGATATGTAATTTACATATAATGTTTCAGGTGATTGAATTGGGTGGAACACCAACAATTGGAGATTGTGCAGTAATACTACGGGCAGCTATTAGAGCGCCCCTCCCTTCAGCTTTTCTGAAGATTTTGCAGACTACTCACAGCCTTGGCTACGTCTTTGGGATGTAAGTTCTTGAGTTTTTTGCTTGAATACATGAAATTATGGTGGGGTAACTAAGAAACTGAATGCCAAGTTTCTGAAAGAGATATAATCAGCAATCCTGGTACTGTATCAGTCTACAAGTAAGATAAATGTCAACAGGTGTAATATTGTCCTAAAATGAGTTTCTCATGGAAAGCATATATCGAAGCTGAGTCTGTTCAATGTGGCATGCTTACTTTTCTTAAACTTTAGATGAGTATGCTTTGCGCTTTTGACAAGCTTCAAGAGGCCTTGACCCCTAAACCGGTGGTTATTGTTAGATCTCCGCTGAGTTGCAAATTATCATAGTAGTAGATGATTAGTTAATTCATTTTGGATTTTGAAATTTGTAGAAGAATATTTTTTTCGTACTGGGAGATCAAACGGTTACTTACTGAAGAATATTTGTTGACTAGGTCTTTCTCCCTAAATTGAGTTACTAACACCTTTGATTTTCCTGCAGTCCATTGTACGATGAAATCATCTCTCTATGTCTTGATCTTGGGGAACTGGACGCAGCCATAGCTATTGTAGCAGACATGGAAACAGCCGGTATTAAAGTCCCAGACCAAATCATAGACCGAGTAATTTCAGCTAGACCTGGTGGTAAGGATAGTATTAGCGAGGAGGAATCATCATGATGCCAATGATGACTATGTACATTCTGAGCCAGTTGTAGCTAGACCAGCCCTTGTCAGAAACTTAATGATTATCCATCAGGCAGCAAACTACCAGGTCAGTTATTGGTGATGTGACATAGAAAGTAGTGCCTGCGAAATATGTAACTAGCACCACAGGAAATATGTAGGAATTTTGATGTTGTATTTGTAAGAAATAGATATCTACTGCCGAGAAGGGAAATAAAAGGCAGATTTTGTTGTTGCTATTACTGTATTTCTACAACAAGGTGCAGAACCTCTGAAACTGCATCAAATAATCTTGCAAATGTCAAGTTCTCTGCCCATCATCAGATACATAAATTTTTGGTGCAAATTTTCTAAGATGGCTTAGGCGATTGAGGCCTTTACCAGGACTGGAACAGGAGGGTGCAGAAGTGGAACAAGAAAAACAAAATATATAATCACGCAAGGCGTCGAACAATTAGCACAATGTTGCATTTATTACAGATAAGACTACTAGTTTTAGGTCCCTATGTACGTACATATAAGAAGAAAGAAGCAATTCACAGCTTTGTTGCTTGGAGAACCTCAGTAGTCTGTGAAGTGCTGCTGGGCAACACTACCTTTGAAGTGGGCTGATAATAAGACCATGCCAAGGCTGCAGAGCCAAGTGCAATGGTGACACCAATTGAACTCCAAATCCACCTTTGCCTTCTCTTCCTTGTTTGTCTGTCATGCCGCGCCATCTCCATAGCTTCTTGGTTCCTATTAGACATCTCGCTGTTCATCGTTTCATAGTAATGTAGCCGGTCCGTCAACCGAGCAATCTCAAAGTTCTTTGACTCGACCAAAGATTCCATCTCTGCCTTGACAACCCCCCTACCAACAGCATCAGCCACAAACCTTGCAACAGAAACTTGGTGACACACGTCTTCAGCAACATCATACTTGTCTTCTCCTACAATGGCCGATGCAGCCGGAAGAGTTACACCTACAGCAGATAGTTTTTCTCTGAGGCTTTCCCATTGCTTTTCCATGCTGTTGAAAGCATCCTCTGCTCGCTTTCGCCTCTCTATCTCCATCAACAAATTCACTCTGATTTCACGTACTTGAGCATCTAAATCACGCATGGATGACTGTAGGCTACCCGCACTAGAAAGTTCTTCACAGGCATCATAGAATTCGGCCGTGGTTGTAGACATCTTATAAGAGCGCTCATTATCTTCAGCATCAGTATTACTTGTATAACTCATTGATTCTTGAGGATCAAAGAAATCGTCGATTTCCTTGTCCGATTCATTACCATTCTCCACCGAGACATCATTCTTTTCCCCAATTCCATCGTTCAATCTACTATTTCTCTCGCCATTTTTTTCACCCAGTTCACCATCATTCGTTTTTTCTCCTCCATTCTCATCAACTTCCATGGATACAGAAACATCTCCAAGAGAATGTGAAGGCTGCAGCAGATCAGAGATTCTTCTTCTATCTTCAATCTCCTCCTCCACTACTAACGCCTCCTCACCTTGTGATTGTAAATTTATTCCTCGACGTTTATGATTAACAACATACGGGGAAGGAGGTAAAGAAAATGGCGATTCCGAAGTGGTTTCTGCAGGGGTTTTATTTGATTTTGTAGCTCCTGGTTCTAAAAACCTATCTAATTTTACCGCTGAAAAAGTAGGCATCGTATCTCAAATCCCTAGAATTAAACCACAAGATTGCAGACTCAAGTCCCGACAACAAGACTGCACCAGTCTCAAATAAGAATAATATGAAGTTTCCAGAGCATCCCAGATTCCCGATCAAACTCTAAACAATCCATGAATAGAAACCCAACGGGCATAATAACTTTTTTTTTGATACGTCCAGGGATTCGATCCGGGTCTCCCCTAGGGGGAACCGATGAGAACCACTGGGCTAATCCCAGGTCCTCAGGGCCCACAATAACTTAGTTTACAAGATTTGTACCAAGGCTGAGATTTTTTTATTTTTTTTTGAATGAGTTGTTTAACGTAAATCTATAAGTTTAATTAGTGTGATCCGTTAATAATAGTCCCACATTAGCCAAGGTAATTCAGAAGATCTTCTACATATGAGATTATATTGCATTACCTATCGCCAATTGGCAATGGATTGGATACCCACCTTTATAGTCCTACATGGGCTATCAGCCAAAATTCAAACTTTGTCATGGAGGAAAAGAAATTATAATAGTCCTACATGGGCTATTAGCGAATCAAACTCAAACTATTAATCGGGCCTCTCCATCCATTGCTAATTGGTTTTTAATTACTTTTCTGTAGGATTTTATAATTTCGATATTTTTTAAGATACATATTTTATTTTGATGTTTTGTAACATGAGAGGAATATTTTATTTCGATCCATAAACTCTAGGGCAGAGAGTACTCAATTGGCTAACCACACGTATTCTTGGCAGTTGATCCCGTTGGTTGCATGTTCAATTATATAGGTCATGGTTCTAACTTTACCCTTTGAATTGATTATTGTTATAAAATCTTAGTATGTGAATTTATAATTTCATAGTCATGTTTATACTCGTTATGTAGGTGTTTTAAAATGCTTTCCAACGTTATAAAGTTCACAAAGATAGGTGCTAGAATTTGAGAGAGATGTCGTTTCTAGATTTTGCTATTATGATATCTACAAGGGTATAATTGGGAAAAAATCTATTTTCTCTCCTCCTTGTGAGTCTCAGAATCTCTGAGACCACACCCAATGGTCTTAGATGAAGATCTACTCAAGAACACTTAAGCATAAACACATCTAAGTTATAGTCAAGAATCTAAAAGCAATTAAACATAAAGTAAATGCAAGAAAGTAAAAGAATCAAGACACAAGCACGTTTTTTAACAAGGTTCTTCCTCACGGTGGAGGCTTACATCCTTGGTATTTCATTAATCATGAGTATTGGCTTTAGAATCCTACCTACACTCAAGAATAACTAAGTCATCAAGCTTTTCCCCAAATCCTTAAGCCGCAGATTCCAAGTTCCAATCCTTAAGCCGCAGATTCCAAGTTCCAAAGTTCAAACTCCACAAGTCA